>JAGFNQ010000150.1:526615-737193 GCA_024364735.1 Boesenbergia rotunda | reverse complement strand
TTGGCTGAAATCGAGTATAAATCAGCTGAAATGAGTACAGATTGATGAAAATCGAGTACAAGGATAGGAAACCTATACCTCTCTCATGATCTCGATGCAAAGTCCATTGTAGTTAGAGTCCAAGGTTAGGGAAACAAGATAGGATCATGATATATGCCCTATTATTTGACTATCCAAGAGTTGACAAGGCCATGGGGATTTTGAGTACAAATTGATGCAATTTCAGTACACATTGGCTGAAATCGAGTACAAATCAGCCGAAATTGAGTACAACAAATCGAGTACAAGGTTAGGAAACCTATACCTCTCTCATGATCTTAATGCAAAGTCCATTGTAGTTGAGTCGAAGGTTTGGAAAACAAGATAGGATCATGATATATGTCCAATTATTAGATTATCCAAGAGTTGGCAAGACCATGGGGATTTTGAGTACAAATTGATGCAATTTCAGTACACATTGGCTGAAATCGAGTACAAATCAGCCGAAATTGAGTACAAATTGATGCAAATCAAGTACAAGGTTAGGAAACCTATACCTCTCACATGATCTTGATGCAAAGTCCATTGTAGTTAGAGTCCAAGGTTAGGAAACCAAGATAGATAGGATCATGAGAGAGGTATCATATACCTCTCTCATGATCTTGATGGAAAGTCCATTGTAGTTGAGTCGAAATTTGAAAAACTCTTGGATAGTATAATAATTGGGCATATATCATGATCCTATCTTGTTTTCCTAACCTTCGACTCAACTACAATAGACTTTGCATCAAGATCATGAGAGAGGTATAGGTTTCCTATCCTTGTACTCGATTTGTATCAATTTGTACTCAGTTTCGACTGATTTGTACTCGATTTCAGCCAATGTGTACTGAAATTGCATCAATTTGTACTCAAAATCCCCATGACCTTGCCAACTCTTGGATAGTCAAATAATAGGGCATATATCATGATCCTATCTATCTTGGTTTCCTAACCTTGGACTCTAACTACAATGGACTTTGCATCAAGATCATGAGAGAGGTATAGGTTTCCTAACCTTGTACTCGATTTGCATCAATTTATACTCAATTTTGGCTGATTTGTACTCGATTTCAGCCAATGTGTACTGAAATTGCATCAATTTGTACTCAAAATCCCCATGGCCAACTCTTGGATAGTCTAATAATTGGGCATATATCATGATCCTATCTTGTTTACCTAACCTTCGACTCAACTACAATAGACTTTGCATCGAGATCATGAGAGAGGTATAGATTTCCTAACCTTGTACTCGATTTGCATCAATTTGTACTCAATTTTGGCTGATTTGTACTCGATTTCAGCCAATGTGTACTGAAATTGCATCAATTTGTACTCAAAATCCTCATGGCCTTGCCAACTCTTGATAGTCAAATAATAGGGCATATATCATGATCCTATCTATCATGGTTTCCTAACCTTGGACTCTAACTACAATGGACTTTGCATCAAGATCATGAGAGAGGTATAGGTTTCCTAACCTTGTACTCGATTTGCATCAATTTGTACTCAATTTTGGTTGATTTGTACTCGATTTCAGCAAATGTGTACTGAAATTGCATCAATTTGTTCTCAAAATCCCCATGGCCTTGCCAACTCTTGGATAGTCAAATAATATAGCATATATCATGATCTTATCTATCTTGGTTTCCTAACCTTGGACTCTAACTACAATGGACTTTGCATCAAGATCATGAGAGAGGTATATGATACCTCTCTCATGATCCTATTTATCTTGGTTTCCTAACCTTGGACTCTAACAACAATGGACTTTGCATCAAGATCATGAGAGAGGTATAGGTTTCTTAACCTTGTACTCGATTTTCGTCAATCTGTACTCAATTTCGGCTGATTTATACTCGATTTCAGCCAATGTGTATGAAATTGCATCAATTTGTACTCAAAATCCCCATGGTCTTGCCAACTCTTGGATAGTCTAATAATTGGGCATATATCATGATCCTATCTTGTTTTCCTAACCTTCGACTCAACTACAATGGACTTTGCATCAAGATCATGAGAGAGGTATAGGTTTCCTAACCTTGTACTCGATTTGCATCAATTTGTACTCAATTTTGGCTGATTTGTACTCGATTTCAGTCAATGTGTACTGAAATTGCATCAATTTGTACTCAAAATCCCCATGGCCTTGCCAACTCTTGAATAGTCAAATAATATGACATATATCATGATCCTATCTTGTTTCCCTAACCTTGGACTCTAACTACAATGGACTTTGCATCGAGATCATGAGAGAGGTATATGTTTCCTATCCTTGTACTCGATTTGTATCAATTTGTACTTAATTTCAGCTGATTTGTACTCGATTTCAGCCAATGTGTACTGAAATTGCATCAATTTATACTCAAAATCCCCATGGCCTTGTCGACTCTTGGATAGTCAAATAATAAGGCATATATCATGATCCTATCTTGTTTCCCTAATCTTGGACTTTAACTACAATGGACTTTGCATCGAGATCATGAGAGAGGTATAGGTTTCCTATCCTTGTACTCGATTTTCATCAATCTGTACTCAATTTCGGCTGATTTGTACTCGATTTCAGCCAATGTGTACTGAAATTGCATCAATTTGTACTCAAAATCCTCATGACCTTGCCAACTCTTGGATAGTCTAATAATTGGGCATATATCATGATCATATCTTGTTTTCCTAACCTTCGACTCAACTACAATGGACTTTGCATCAAGATCATGAGAGAGGTATAGGTTTCCTAACCTTGTACTTGATTTTCATCAATCTGTACTCAATTTCGGCTGATCTGTACTTAATTTCGGCTGAAATTCTGACAGCATCTCCTTTGTATATCCCACATATGCCATGCACATAAAGAGTACACAATTCATAACTGTAGGATCGATGCACGTGAGAGGGGGGGGTGAATCACGTGACTTTTAAATTTAAATCAGAGTGCTTTAAAAAGCGTGCACAGCGGAAACGAAAGAAACGAAAAACGAACACACAACACGAACGATTTTTACTTCGTTCGGAGCCTTCGGCGACTCCTACTCGAAGGCCCAGGTCCCTCGGACCTTTCCGTTGGGCAATCCACTAATACTCTCTACCGGTAAACACCGATAGAGTAGGCGAGTACAAAGGAATTGAAAGTGTGACAACCCCACACTTTCAAGTAATTAAATGCAACAATCTATATATTAAAAAATTATCTTTTTACCGACGTCCGGAGTAGGTTGACTCTTTCGGGGCAGCTGGACGTCGTCGGCTCGAAGTGAAGCGTTTCCGGAGCAAGGCGCGAGCGTAGAAGAACTTGGAGGCTTTTGAAGAAGTGTTGTTCTGAAGAAGAGGGTCGAGGGCCCTTTATATAGGGCTGGGGGCGCCCGGGATGCTCGGGGCGCCCCCCACGTGGCTTTCGATCCGGCGAGCCCTCTGGTCAAGGCTGATCTCTGCTTCTTCGGGATCACCTTTGACTGGGGCGCCCGACGCGCGCGGGGCGCCCGGTTTGACCGGTCAAGGCTTCATCTTCTTCGCGAGGGTGAGCTGCTGCAGCTGCCAGTGGCGTGGCACAGTGGGCGCCCGCGACACGCGGGGCGCCCGACGCGCGCGGGGCGCCCGAAACATCCGGGGCGCCCCCAAGTGTGCTGCTGTCGGGGCGTTTACTTGCTCTGCTGACTTTGGGTTGACTCTGGGGCGCCCGAAACATCCGGGGCGCCCTGCTCAGTTACTGCCTCACTCCTTTGAGGCTCTCTGAGCTGCAGAAACACAGTCCTTCGGTCCTGCATCCAGGGTTAGTCCAAAACAGCAATTAATAAGTTAATTTACACAGCCTTGGCTGTCTTGGTTCTGACTTTGTGTCTCCAAAATGGAGCCCTAGGTCGAGCCGACGCCTAATGTTCCCTCAAGGGGAACGCGTCCTCACTGGTTCGCTCCTCCAGTGACTTACCTCACTTACCTTGTGCAGCTCTACTTGACTTCTTGACCCACCAGGACTTCCTGCCAAGGCTCAACCACCTTGGTCTTCCTGCCAAGTCTCAACCAACTTGGTCTTCAGCCAGTTGTCAGGTCCCGCGGACCCAACTGGACTTCCCGCCAGGACTCAACCATCCTGGACTTCAGCCTGGTGTCTGGTCCTAAGTCTTTCAACCCTGCACACTTAGTAAAGGGGTTAAACACTAACAACCCTAACTTTAACCACTTTGTCATACATCAAAACCCGAGTTTGACCGTTAGTGCAAACTGCACCAACAATAACAATGAGTTTCATAACTGAACAAACATTCTTTTCCATAATTGAACAATGATTCAGGTTCATAACTGAACTAACACAACAACAATAACAAATACTCAAGATTTACAAAAAGTGTCTTCTATGAAACAAACTCTGCTCGAACAAAGCAAGTGAACAATATATATCAAAAAGCAAGTAAGAATACATACTCTACCTGAACACTTTGAATCTCAGATCATGTCAAATGCAAGTGAAGAGCAATCAAAATCATCAACTAAGAAATGAAACAGAATGCCGAATGCACCAGAAAAAGAAATGCCCAATAAGATCACATTGACATCACTTAGCACATAATCATGCATAAATTTTTCGACAACAAATCATCCATAATCAGCAACAAAACATCCATAATCATCCATAATCACATATTTTCCATATTTCAACAACAAAACATCCACTTTCCATAACATTCAGCAACTCACAACCATAATTACATAGGCTAAAGATGATGAAGATGAGAATATCTGCAGATACATAACTTACAACAAATATACGTTTTCCACCAAAAATCATAATCACATGGGATTAGCAAAGTCTACTTCTTCATAATTCCATTTTCATCTGCCAGAATAATTGCTGTCATGTGTGCCCGATACACATCCATCTTTACATCTTTTTCATAATTCCATATTTCATCATCATCAAGCGCCAGACACTCAATCCACAAACAAGTAAAAACACCACAATCGAGTGTCTCGCCTTGGTGACGACACTTTGTTTTCATTACTGTTATTTTCCCAATGTCAAAGCCTAAGAAATTTTTCATGTATCCAGCAAAAAATTCTTCCTGCAAATATTGATTCAGCTGTGAAATTTAAGTTTTAAGAGTTATTGAAATACAAATGATGAAACTTACATAAACTTTGGCTGTCCCGAAAGCAGCTGGATGAGGCTTGGAGTTCATGGTCTTGAATTTGCCTTCTCTTGTTGAATAGAATAACAGATACCAATGTCATCCATAGTTCAAGGGAAAAATAATATATCTGCATCTTGTAAATAAATCTTCATTGAGATGTTTTAATTGATTCCTTGTCACTGAAGTAAGTTTTCCAACAAATTATTCATACTCTCCCTTCCGCAGCAATCGATTATTCCTATGTCCTTCCAATTTATCAAGGACTTCTCTCTACATGTAGAAATAGAGTCATATTTCTCATTGTAAACAAAAATTAAAGAATTCAATTGTAAGGTCAAAGAACACCACAAACCTGAACACCCATGTCGATGCCAAAAATTTCAAACCCTTTCTTGACACTTTGCTTTCTCATTATTCTCATGTAACAATCAATAATTTCGGATCCAACTGGATTACGAAATAAGAATTCACAGAATTGGAGGCCATCAAGTACCACATTATCTTCCTCCCACACATCAACACTGCAAATTTGAAAATTTATATAATATTTTACTATAAAGGACTAATATTCTAGAAAAGGAAACATGTACAAGATTAACATACTCTAACTTATCTCGAGAAAGATATTCTCTTACCATCTCTCGCTCTTCATCTGTTGCTTCTTCATATCCACAAAAATTTCTCGTTTCTCTAAATTTATTCATCACATCCGCAACAGCATCCCTTCCAATTGTAGCAACATCTATAGTCGTCTCTCCCTATGTAGATAGATTTAAGAACATAAGAATAAAATAGAAACACGGTTAACAACAAATAAATAAAATTAACTCTATTTTACCGTTTCCAGCACTATTGTGTCTACAACTGATGCTAACACTTCTTTTCCCGCCTTCCTCCTACGTTTAGGTGTTGTACTCGGCGGCGTAACATATATTTCAACTTTTTTTTTCTTCATTCTGTCTGCCCTTGTCCTAACCGTCATTGCAATAGAGGACACAAATTGCTCTACTGATGCAATATTCTTTTCAACCGGCACTTCAACAAACCCAACAATTTCACCTTCAATGGAGTCTTTAACTTCATCTCTCTTGTTCTCTTCTGGCCCACTGATATCATCAATCTGTGCTTGTGGCTCACCACCAAACTCTTTTGCCATTGGTTCAGTATTGGCCCAACTTGTACTAGGAATCAATCAACCACATTTAACACATTCTGAGCCCTGAAAAAATTACAAGATTCTTGTAGCAAATAAATATTTTCTCAACTTCATTTAACAAAATACTTATTTATTGATAATATTACCGAAAAACTTGCTCGCCTTTGATGAAACAGTATATCTTCATCCGAAAATGGTACAATGGACAACACCTTTTCACAATTAAAATTAAAAGGTCACTACAATTCATCATATTTGAGTATGTCTATTATAAAATATGAACTTACTTTACTATAGTCAATGGAATTCAATAACCTCTCCGCTAAATCAGGTTTGGTAGGTATCTTACTTTCCCCCCAACGGAACAACCTGGGAAAAGTATGTAGCGAACGTACAACTCCAAGAGAAGGTATTCTTTCATATAACCATGCCTAAATAAATAAATTTATTAGTATAACAGAACAAAACATAATAAAAGCATACTAAAAAAACTCACCATCAATCCAACAGTTGAACCATCTAAATACTTCTTTCTACTAACATTTCCCCACCCTTTCCAATATATTTTAAAATTTGGTTGTTCAAAATCTATAAGCCGCATCTCCCCATGAATAATCAAAGAAGGTGGTCAGGTCATCAATATATGACATAATGAATCGAGGTGTTGAGTAGTTGGTCACAGGAAAAATGATACAATTAAACACTAAACAAATAAACATCCTAACAAAATCATCCACATCTGAGTTACTCTCTAATCCAGCTAAAGAGGATAGTCTATCATAGATTCCACTTCTGGTCACGTTGCCAACTTTCCCAGAGAAATACTGAGCAACAAATTTAGACTCCAAACTCACATCTAAATCAACTGGTTGCCCTGCATAACATAAGCCAAGAACAATGGAAAACTCTGGTGATGTAAAGGGAACAACAATATTTTCACCAAACACAAATGAACGAGATTGCAACTGAAATCTTTTTAAAATTATATCAACTCTGGAGCTGCTGATCGCCAATTTGGACATCTTAAGCCATATACCAAATGGAATGTTTTGAATACTCTCCTTTTGCTTATCAGTCATTTTGGTCCCACTTCATCCATCACAGCTCTAAAAAAAGTAGGTGAACACCGAAATTGAGTTTTTTTCCCACTGTTAACCTCTTTAGCATCTTTGTTAATCTTTGCTTCTTTCTTAGTCTTCACCATCTTTGATTCTGTTCAACCCTTACTCAAAATATCCAACATAATTTTAGTATTTAGACCATAAAGTAAACTGAAAATTAATCAAGTAAACATTTGCCTACTTACAAACAATAAACATTCAATTTAATAATAATAGAAAAAATTTAATATCATCATTAAACATTAACAATTGCCTATTTATCTATAGAAATGGTAATTGCTGACAATTGCCTATTTACCTCCCTCTCACCACTTATCTATAATCAAGGAATTCTTAAATTTTTAAAGAATGATGCAAATAGTATTGATAAATTGAAATCTCATAGGAATAGTAACAATATACTCATAATAGGGTGAAGTTGTACTTAATCAATCACTAATCTTTTTTTAAATGAATAGGGAAATAAGAAGGATGATAATTAGAGAGTTCCGACTAATAGATAAAAAATCTACAAAAAATGCCTGGCTTCAACTCTATCTCCGGCGACAAAACTTGATTCAGTCTCCTCGTCGGTGGGTTGATGGATCTACACGACTATAATCTTGCTTCACATTGTGTCGGGAAGAAATGGGGGAGAGGAAAATGGTCGACTTGCCTTGATTTCGCTGGTTAGGGTTTGCGAGATTAAGTCGTCAAGAAATTTGGGAAGAAGGAAATTGAGGAGAGGAAGCTGGCTTGATTTCGCCGGTGAAGGACGTCGAGAATGTGTCGTCAAGATATCGCGGGAGAAGAAAATTGAGGAGAGGAAGCTGGCTTGGTTTCGCCGGTGAAGGACGCCGAGATTGTGTCAGGAAGAAAACAGGGGAAAATGAAGCTGCGGGAGAAGAAATACGGGAAAACCAAAAGCGGGAAAAGTAAGAAAGGTATATTAGTAAATTTATGTATTGGGGAGTTAAAACTAAAAAGTAGAGAGTTAAAACATTTATTTCCTTACCTGGGGAGCGGATACAAAGCCAGCTTTTGAATTAGGGATTTATCTATAATTTATCGTTAATCGAATACTGACTTTATTATTGCCCTTTGGAAAAAATATTAAATCTAATATTGCATTATGATTGAGTCTTATGAAAAATTTTCAACTTCCACCTGGATATATCAAAAAGTTTTTATGATAAACGATCTAAGGGATATATTAAAAAGTCTTTATGATAAACGATCTAAAAATTTAATATCTCAGGATTGTACTAATATAAATTCTTATAAAATTTATCATAATTAGAGATCGAATAATATAATAATTTCGAGACACTTATTATTATGACCCCTTAGGACTTGGTCATTATATATTAGTAGAGATACTATCCTAGACATCTGCGGTTCAATCCCCAACTACGGCGTATTTGTAGGAATTTTTCCTCCAAATAGGATGCGAACCCTGGGACGCTGGGCTTCTAGACCGCCCACTGCGAGCGCTTCCCGATTTACCCTGGTGCCGGTGGGAAATTTCTATATGGTCCGACCGATCGTCCGAGGTTGGTTGAAAAAATCTCGTTAATCATTTTTTATTATGTATTAGTAGAGTATATTTTCTAAATAATTTAATTACAATGCAGGATATTTCTGTAAGGTTGAATTATTAGTGAAACTATTGCGTCACACTAAGAATAATCGTGCTCCTGAATTTATTTAATGAATGACATGTGAGATGAGATCTATATCTCAAAATTAATTGAATTATAAAATCTCAATATATACTTGAATACTGTTCGGCCTTTGAATTATAAAATCTCAATATATACTTGAATACTGATCCGACCGAGCGATTTTTGAAGAGGAACGGAGACCCGGTTGGGTTTGATCAAGCATGATTCGGGTCATAGATGATTCAGCTAGGATGTCCCCGATCGTATGACTCAGGGTCGGCCACTCGGGGTCGGGTACCCGAGGCCGATCAATCAGGGTCAGACACCCTGGGTCAGTCGGGCACTCGAGGTTGGCCGCTCTGGGTCGGCCACTCGGGGTCGGGTACCCGAGGTCGATCAATCAGGGTCAGACACCCTAGGTCAGTCACTTGGGTCGAGTGTCCCCACCCATCCGAGCTCCCTGAGTTCGCCTCGCGTGCGGAGACCTCGAATCCAGGCTTATCCGACCTACTCAGACTACGAGTTAATTCAAGCCGACCGAACAGCTGTAAAACCATCTCTGTAGTAATAGTGTAGTAAGCCTTTGACATAATCATCACCTGACAGAGCCACCCGACAGGGCCGACGGGTGTTAATGAGCTTCAGAAATGACAGTTTAGACAGGGTGTTAGGCGGCTGTGGCAGTCTCACATGGTTAATAAAGCTGCTACGAGCTCAGTCTGCCAGCTAACCATTCCTTAAATGAGACATGACAGCTCTGACACAGCAGAGAGCTCACCCCACCCCTATATAAACCCCCCTTTGGGCTCCAAAGAAGAGGAGGTTGCCATTTGCAACCATAACCATCATCTTGTGAGCCCCATTTTGGTCCGAGCCGAGTAACTTGAGCCTAATCCCTATTTGAGCCCGAGTTCGACCCCCCCGAGCTACAGCAGACCGGGTCGTCGTGGTCAAACCGAGTCATCCGAGTGAGAACTGATCTTCGCTTGTCGACACGATCAAATTTGGCGCCGTCTGTGGGAATCAGCCTGATCGAAAGCCGAAGATGAGTGATCCCAACCGGATGACCGTGACACTTTCATAAGAAGACCTCGAGTTGTTGATAACCGCCAGAGCTCAGAAGTTAGCAGCAGAGCAGGGAATAACCGCCAGAGCTCAGGAAGGTCCAGTTGAGCCCACAGCTCGAGTGGGCATTGAAGGAGGGACTCTCCATGGGGACAGCCCCCATTTTCCCCGAGCGCTATTCAGCCCCGCAGAGGGGGCAGGACAGTCTGATCCCCATGAGACTTCTTCCAGCCAAGCCAGAGCTGACAAAGGGAAAACTCCCCTTACTCTGACCCCAGTAGAACATACAGCGTTCCCCTTTTCTAGCCGAGTCCTGCAGGAGCCGATACCCAAACATTTCCGACTCCTGTCCATTCCCAAATACGGAGGGGCTACCGACCCAGAAGAACATCTAATGAAGTTTGAGAATGCCTCGTTGATGCATCAATACTCGGATGGTATTAAGTGTCGGGCCTTCCTGATTATGTCAGAGGCTTACTACACTATTACTACAGAGGTGGTTTTACAGCTGTTCGGTCGGCTTGCCTTAACTCGTAGTCTGAGTAGACCGGATAAGCCTGGATTCGAGGTCTCCGCACGCGAGGCGAACTCAGGGCGCTCGGATGGGGACACCCGACCCAAGTGACTGACCTAGGGTGTCTGATCCTGATTGATCGACCTCGGGTACCCGGCCCCGAGCGGGCGACCTCGAGTGCCCGACTGACCCAGGGTGTCTGACCCTGATTGATCGGCCTCGGGTACCCAGCCCCGAGTGGGCGACCCCGAGTGGCCGACCCCCGAGTCATACGATCGGGGTCACCTCGGCTGAACCATCTATGACCCGGATCCTACTTGATCAAACCCACCGGCCTCCATTCCTCTTCAAAAATCACTCGGTCAGATCAAATACGTTTACAAAAATCTATTATTTTGAAATTTCATCTTATTTAAAAAATCTTATTAGATTTTATTTTAATTTTAAAATTTTGAATCTGATTAAATCGAATCGGTACCATTAACTGTTATTATATTGAGAAAAGTTAATTATTATATTTGTATCAGACAACGACCGTAGAATTCTATTAATCAACTGATAAATTAATTGACTTAGATTATGTCAAAATAATCGACTGATTACATCATCAGTTCAGAAAAAAATCAATCTAACTATGATAAATTATATATATATATATATATATATATATATATTTTTTTTTTTTCAAAAGAGGTATAAAATTATAAAATATTAGATTTCTGAACCATTCAGAATGAGCATTTTTTAAATTTACCCAATCTAAAATAATTTTATATCAATTCGATTTATCCAGTTTTAATAATAAAATTTGATGGTTCAATGTGTCTAAAAATTTCGATTAATCCGTTTCTCATTTAGGTCTCATTCCACATCATAGCTAATCAATCGTAAAAACATGAGCAATGATACAGCGATAAAATATATATTTTAAAATTTTTAAATATTTAAAAATTAAATCTTAACTTTGATAAATTAATTGATAAATTTATCTACATAAGAACACAGAGTTAATGAATTATCTATAACAGATATTTCTCTATTTATCCGACGAGAAAGATAAATGGTAAAGAAAAAAAAGATTTAGTAATTAAAAAATAAAAAATAATAGAGAGAGTGAAAATGGGAAAATGAATGGTAGAGTGAATGACGTGATATTTTGTATGCAACGAACATTGATGGGTTTACTATGCCTCCCAAGGTAAAATTTGATTCCGATAGTGTCTAAATGATAATCGAATGTGTACATATAAAGTGCTAGGTGCGTGATTTATGTGCAAATTGCCGGAAATAAAATGTCCAAATCGAACCGAACCAATTTTTCAACCCAGCTCAACCCAGTGATTGAAAGAACCGGATCGGATTGGATCGGTTGTGAGCAATTGGTGCGAACGCTGACAAATTGCTAAACCACTGCCTCAATTTTCGAATTAAAAAGTAATTGCTAAAATGATTTTTTCTAAAATATCAAGATTATGCATCAAATATGAAAATATATGTTTCAAAAACAAAATAATTTTTTATATATATAAATGGACATGAATATGATAACCATAAATTTATTGATTTATACAGAAAATTATTCTTCACACAAGTGTAGAAAAGGGTGTGGCATCTTTCTCATTCACATAATTCTCCCATTAATTAATAAATATGCATGCCAAAAGAATATCCTGTAGATTCTATAGATTCTACTGGAAGAATCATGAAAGATATGATCAGAACTAGTACGCGTTAAATATTAGATCAAATATTAGTTTAAAAAATAATTTAATATTACATTTAATATAGGGTAAAATAATTAAATATTAGATCATATATTGGGTCATTTAGGTAGCACAAAATATGACGATCTTCGAAGGCTGAAACGAGAATTAAAAAGTTTTCTCTATTTACTTCGTCTAAAGCAAAAGAAAAAATAGTTTTCTATTGATTAATTCTAGATCATCGACTTGAGCTCATGAACATTTCTTAATGATCATCAAGATCAAGATAAAACAAAAATATTTACAGCCAATGGCTCATTAGTCTAATGATTCATCTGTTAATTTATCAAGAATATTATTCAATTCTTAAATATTTAAGAAATTAAGTAGGCGCTTTGCTACTACACTATTATTTAAACTTGTTCAATATATACAAAATCAATTAAATAAATAAATTTAAATAATTCATTAAACTAAATGAATAATTTTGAACACATATATATTCATTCATTAATATTCATGAATATAAATTATAGTCCCCATAAGATGTCAAATTAGCTAAAGGATGACAGATTTACTATAATAGATAGGGATCAATTCTCGATGCGTGTATACACTTGAGAAAAAACTCTTCCCACTCACAAATCACTTGATGGTCGACTATAAATTAATATCGTGATTTATCTTTCTTCACATAATCTAAAGACGTACTATTAAAGACGTCTAAGATGAACATAATTATCTTTTGCTATAAAAATAGAAATTATGAATTGTTTCTAAATAATTTCATGTGCAAAATTTATAAGTCCACGATGTATTGATGCAGTAGCAAAGCTCTTCTTAGTTTGTTAAGCATCTAAGAATCAAATTTACGAATTAACATATAAATTTTTCTTAATGTGCAATTGACCTATAAATGTTTAGCTGATGAGCTACCTATCACAACCGTTTCTCGATTTATTTTGATAATTAATAAAAAATTTTCATGTCTGAACCGATCATCTTATGATTAATCGATATAAACTGAATAACCGATGTCAACTAATAAAAATTAAACAAAATTTATAAATCATATTCATCCATAAACTGTTATCATGATAAATAAATTAAATAAATTTAAAAATTAACAAACAAGCTCTTGTTATGGAACTCAAAACAAACTAAACAAACTTTAAAATGTAAAAATTTCAGTCAATCAAATAAATTTGAATTAAGAATTTTGATAATATCTAATCAAATCAAACTTAAGTTCATAAGCCAAGTTTGAACAACAATTTCAATGGCTTGATTTCATTTCAACTCAATTTAACTCGATCATATTATCAAACAAGTTTGCAGCTTGACTTATTTACTGTTCTAATTTTCTTGTCCATCCAAAATTGATCCGGAATGAGTTCTCTTTTCACCCTGATTAAAAGATAAAGACAGAATCATAGATAGGGACATCATGATCCATGGCGAATGCTTCTCCATGACAAGGCTCTCAGATTTGTCGATACAATTTCCTCGAGCCACTGTCAGTCTGCCTCCAGGTCAACTTCTGCCGGAACCAGACATCAACTCCATTCAACTCTTTCATAATGCAAAGTTGCCGAGGAGCAATTTTTCCCTCTCTTCGCTTTAGCTGCCAATGCAGTATCTCGTTTCACAAGCCTTGATAAGGTATTGAACATGGCGATCCTCTCTCGGTATTCGTTTAAGAAGTTCTTTAGCAGCGGCGAATTCCTTCGATGCAAGAAGCGCTTGGTACATTCTGCAAGGAATATTGACACAAGCAGCATATAAGAATACTAACAAACTAAAGCAGAAGCCATTCGTCCTCAACTACTTCGACTGCGGAAATCTTTTCAACTATAATTAAGGGGGTGGGCGATGAAGCCACACGACAAAAATAATCTTCAAGAAATTTAAATTCCTGATAAAATATTGAAAAATAATCCTCGATATATATATATAAAAACAACAACCAGGCTGAGAGACCCAAGAGAGCAGGAGCAGCTTGCGGGCATGGATAGGAAATCACAGCTATCTAGAAATTGTCTGCGACCTACTGGCTCTTATTATAGGAGAGCCAGTGGATTATGAAATGAATTTTTCTTTCTCATCCCCACCTTTATCTGCTTTTCATGGAGGTCGGATTCAGGCAGGCAGCCAAATCAGTGAAAAATGAATATAAAAAATGAAAAGTGAGTATAAAAGAGTGAAATTGATATGCAATTTTTTTGTGTGGATGGAATATATATCAATTTTTCTAACTTTTATATCAACTTTCCAACTTTTATATCACAAATCAATCCCATCAGGGATGCATGCAAATAGTTTGGGTAGGGATTGCATGCAAATTCAAGTTTGGAAGTGGGGAGTTAAAGCAAATTTACCCATATATATATGGTAAACTAAATTGGGTGAGCAAGCTAAGCAATATGTCGCATAAATATTCTAATACCATATTCACCTCACCCGGGTATATTTTTACCCACCCCCGCCTCATTTACATTATAGGGTGGACGATCACCACAATGGTATTGTTCAAGTGCCAGCCAACGCCATGCCAATGTGTTGATACACGGCATCCGTGGCAATAGTGGAATCAAGAAGAAGGTTGCTTGTTTAATATTGCCTTAGAAATCTTGTGATCCTCGTCAACTCGTCTACCAGAGACCTTGTGTCTTAACATACCTTCCTGAATTAGAGGAACACATTCTGAGGTGGAGGAAGTTTCACGAGTGTCTTGGTTTCAACCTTGTGCTAATCAGCTTACATAATTAAAATGTTTCACCCATGTTGACCGTTACTGAATATGCCAGAGAATTTATACATTAAAGCTAAACACTGCAGTGAAAATACCTGTGACAAAACTTGGAAAATTATATGCGTTATAACAAGTGAAATCATACCTTATAAAAGTCAAAGAATTGTAGGCGAGACCAGCAGTTTCATATTCTGACCAAACAAGCCAAGCCATTTGTGAATTTTCTGCTTTCACACAGGTGCTGAGAAGAAAATCAAGACACGTTCGCGAAGGATGAAGCCCAAGTTCTTTAACAGCTTGTAGTAGTTCAAACCCACTCTTCAAATTAGTAGGTGTTTTGAATATTTGGTTAAATATCTGCAATAGTAGAAAACCAGTAGTTCATCAAGTTCATAACATTTTAACCCTTTTTACTATCATTTTATTGTCCATTAGAGTTTTATCTAATTGTTTCAGCTAATAATAATTTTTTCCGGCAAATAAATGGCGAATAAGTCTTAACATTCTCATGTAACACATTAGATTAAATTATTCAACGAGACCAAATATTTTACAAGTAATCATGGAATTGATGTACGCAAAGTCAATGATGTTTATCAGAAAAAAAAAGGAATCAATAATTTGCTGCCAAATTGGTATCCATCAACTCCAGCCAAGGAAACAAATAACTAATGAGAAATGCAAACAATTTTAACTTTAATTTATTACGATGCAGTGGGTAAAGATGAAATAACACAGGAAAACAATTATAACTTTAATTTATTGAATCAACTGGTGGTGACTATGATGAGCACACGGGTCGGTGACAGCTTGTGAGAATCCATATCATGCTGGGCCCAATCTGAATTGATCGAGGTTAGCAATACTAGATTAACTTTTGGTTAATTAGGTTGCTCCATAAAATTTTTCAAAGCAAGAAGAGGCCAAAGGAATGGATAAGAATTTTACAGTCTGTTTATAAGAATAAAGCTAACAGATCAACAAATTTTCCAAAGGCTACATGTAAAGTTAGGAATTTCCCAAGAGACGCATTTAGTTTCATGAAATCATAAAGACTGAACCTTCTCTAATTTTTTCATGAGTTGAGATGAAATGGAATGGACAAATTCACCGTGCCCAATAGATTTCATACACGAATTGAATCAATATAGCCAATCCCAAATAGTTGGAACAAACAAGGCTCGATAGTAACAATAATGATGAAGACTGACCTGAGGGATGATAAGATTCGCACTCGACACATCTTTCTCTTTTAGCTTCTTTAGTAACTCAAGCGCGGTACTAATTAAGACAACAGAGGCATCAGATAGATATTTTGCATGATAAGAAATACAGAGTCAGCTCAGAATACCTGGTAAGATTATATCGAATGCAGTACAGAAGTACTCGACTGCATCCATCAAACCAACTGTTTGAATCATTCAACTCATCTAGCAGTTGAAGCAATCTATCCAATTCTCCTTCTGTTTGAAGATGTTCCTTGATTTCAATGATAAGACATTAATCAATGATGTCTAACAATTATCCATTATGTATAACCTTACATGATAGCTAAACAAAACTTTGAAGAACAACCAACTTAAAGAGTACTTACAATAAGGCATATAGCAGCTTTAGGTTCTATGTTAACTCCAGATCGCTTGATTTCAGCATACATACCAAGAGCATCGTGTATTTGTCCATTGGACGCGAGGGCTGACATGAGCACACCTTTGATTTCATTAAGGTAATTCACTGGTACTTCTTTATTCAAAATAATCTGCATAAGAAAACAAAATCAATGTCATGATAATCAGTGTCTATATAAGTGATATTAGATTTACCCAGTCTATCTCCAAATATTAACTCTCTATGGTAAGAGTAAATACTAGGATCCTAATCTATCCTTTTTAATCTATAACCTTTAATATTTTATCACTTCAGATTAATATTACACTATTATGAATCCAAAAGGTTCACAACAATTATGATATATTTATGGGTATCCCTTCGAGATTATCTTCTCTAGAACTACTGTCAATAAGTTGCACTTTATCCTGAGACTTCAATAGTTAGCCCCTAAAAAGTAAATCGGAAATGTGATAATTAACCGACAAAATATAGAACATAAGATGTAAAAGGAGAATAATTGCCTCAATCGTGACAAGGGAAGTGTATGCACAAAAAAAGATTACCTGTTTTGCCATCTCAAAGTTTCCAAATTTTGCATATGCATTCACAAGAGACATATAAATATACCTAGTAAATCCGACTTCAGAATGGCACATTTGCTCACGGTACTGCATGAATTAATAGGTTCTTAAGAATGAATTTGTGATCCAGGATCCAAAATAGAATCATGAAAATTGAAACTTAGAAGCTCATTATCTACAGATAATACTAACCATGGCAATATCCTCTTCACATTCACAATTAGCTATCAAATAGCTGTAAGTCTCAGAATCAGGTTTCAGATTTGCATGTTCCATTTGTTTCAAAACCATTAGCACTCGATGATTGTTTTTCTGCAATACAGAAAACAAAGAAAAAGGAAATAAAAAAAATACCCTAGATACAAAAGAAAAGAGATCTAGGCACAAGGCGCACAAGGAAACAAAATCATATTCAGGGGTAGCTACTTTCATTCTGAATTCCATGTTTAGACGAGTTAGACCAAATGAAAGTAGCTGAGGATAGATCTTAGATGGCATTTAAGATTAAGAATTATTTGCTAAACAAAAAAATATTTGTTACAAGCATCAAAATTTAGATATATTGATCATGTAATTTGTCAGACTATGGAGAGAACCTTCGAACACATCACGGTTGCATATCAATGATTAACAACCGACTAAATAGTTATTAACAGTGTATAAGCAATTTATCATCTTTTGATTTTGGTCACATCTATTACAACCCTCAAAGGTTAGGTTGTTCTTCGGAGTTGACCAATATAAGAAAATGATGCAAGTTGGACAACACAATCTTTCGGAAGCCATAACTTTTGACTCGAGACTCAGAATTAAGCTTTGTCGGCGGCCACACGTGCGTATTTCAGAGATCTACATTTGTTAATGGGGAACCCACAACCGCCAAATTTCAGGCCCAAATTCCACCGTTTAGGCCCCAAATCAAGCCTTCGAATATATTTTTACTATGTTTTGATAATGTCCGTTTTTATGGTATTTTGGATATTTTTAGTATTTCTGATATATACGGGTTAGGATTTATCCTTATTAGCATTCTGTTTAATTAATTAGGATCTTGTTAAAAAGTTTCCTTTTCTGATAAGATTTCTTTGCATTATGAAAAAATATGAATTGAGGTCCGTATATGTGTCATGTTTCATGATTTGTACATAGTTTTTTATTAATGTTATTTTTAGCTGAGCTGTTATTTTCTTACTTCTTGGTATTCTTTTTCGAATCTACAGGATTAAAAGATCGCTTCCAATACTCTTGCACGAATCAACGGATTCAATAGTCGATTTCGATATTCGTGTGCGAATCAACGAAATTGATAGTTATCCACTACATCAGTTTGGTATTAGCGTTGTGTCGATCTTGTGGAGTCATACTGCCGAGAAGACAACAATGCCTTAATGACATCAACAACATGTACGTACGTGATATGGAGCAGCAGATTCGAGCTATCGGCGAACGGATGAAAAAGATGGAATTGGCTGTTGAAAGGATGGCAACTATGTTCAAAAACCCTAATATAAGAAATCCTATCCCACGCCATCATGGGGAAAACTTGGAATTGGAAATAGACAGCGACAAGAGGAGGATGTTTTTGAAGAGGAGGTTCCCCATAGGTGACGCAGAGCAATAGTAGAGGACAATCGCAGGCGCAGAGACGGGGATGAGAACAAAAATCCCTGGGTTTCATGGTGGCCTAAAACCTAAACAGTTCCTGGATTGGTCGACCTCTGTGGAGGAAATCCTGGTCTGAAGACAAGCGTGTGCCCTTGGTCGCTACCATATTGCGATGAAGAGCGGCAACATGGTGGCAACAACTAACACAAACCCGAAACAGATTGGGTAAGTTAAAAATTTCAAATTGGGAGAAGAGGAAGCTCATGCGAGAGACCTTCTTGCCATACAATTTTCAAAGATTAATGTATCAAAGATTACAGAATTTGAAGCAAGGTTCACGAGCAGTAGAAGAATATAACTCTAATTATTTTAAGCTCATTGCACGGAACAAAATACATGAGACGGAGATCAATTAGTGGTGCGGTATATCAGAGGATTGAAATTCCAGATCCAAGATGTTGCCAATATGTTTGACGCTATTTCTGTATCTGCGGCACACCAGAGGACATTGATTGTGGAAAAACATGCACGTCAAAATAATGGAATTTTACCTACTAACGTTGCACATGGGAGTACAAGGATAGGAACTACGAGAAGTGGCAGCGATGTGGGGGGGGGGGGGGGGGCAGGCAATAAAAGCAGTGGGCAATTTAATAGAGGTAGTGACAGAGTAGGCGGCCTAAAGCGTTTCAATTGTGGAGAGCTTGGACACAGTCAGAGTGTAAGAAGGCGCTAGGAAAGAAACCCCTATTTATTGACAATGAAGATGGTGAAGAGGAAGAAGTAGAGATCACAAAAGACCTAGTGTTTGACAGAAAAGCTGAAAGCGAAATACTAGTGGACGGAGATGTTGGGACAACATTGGTGGTACGATGCTCCTGTTTGATGGCGAAGGTGGTAGATGATAATGATTGGCTACGGAGCAATATTTTTCAGTTAACTTGTACCATCTTGGGTAAGGTATGTTACTTTGTGATCGATGTAGGAAGCTGTGAAAATATTGTGTCTGCTGAAGCTGTGCACAAACTAAATATCTAGATTGAGTCACCCTAAACCTTAAAAATTGGCGTGGCTTATGAAGGGGGGGTGAAGTATCGATTTTTAAGAGAGCACTTGTTTCATTTTCTGTTGGTCTAAAATATAAGGATACCATTTGATGTGGTGCCATAGCAATGGATACTTGCCATTTGTTGTTAGGCAGACCGTGGCAGTATAATAGAGGTGTGCATCACGATGGATGCGCCAACACCTACAACTTTGTGTTCAAGGGAATTAAAATTATGCTCCTACCTTGTAGACAGCCAGTGGAACGTCCCAAATCTACAGGAGAAGCTGCGACTTTATTGTCTCGAGCTTAATTTGATGAGTTGTCGCAAATAGAAAAGCAGTATATGTTGATCGAAAAGAAAGTGCCCGAATCTAGCACTATTCCCAAATATGTGGCTGCACTCATTGATGATTTTAGTGAGCTTTTTCCCGAAGGGCTATCAAGCGAAGTGCCTCTATTGATTTAGAGCCTGAAGTGACGCATCAGAAAGACCATGAGCCCTTGTGTTGTACCTGCACTTTTAATACCAAAGAAGGATGGCGCTGGCGTATGTGTGTGGACAACATGGTCATCAATAAAATCATTATCAGGTATTGTTTCCCTATTCCTTGATTAGATGATTTGCTTGACCAGATTAGTGGATCTACTATGTATAATAAACTGGATTTGAAGAGTGGGTACTATTAGATTCGTATCAGGCATGACGATGAGTGGAAGACCGCCTTTAAGAGGAGGGAAGGATTGTATGAATGACTAGTGATGCCTTTTGGGTTGTCTAATGCCTCTAGCACGTTTATGCGGGTGATGAATTAGTTGTTGTGGCTATTTGTTGGTAGGTTTGTTGTGGTGTACTTTGATGATATTCTTGTAAAAGAGAAATAGATAATTTATTTCCTATACCATAATATGAATACATATAGGTATTTATATACATAAAGAGGGAAATAAAATCCTATAATTATGATATGTCCATCACTTAATCCCTATAATCAAGCTAATCATGATCTCTATAATTAAGGATCTTATACGTGAAAATGCTTAACAATCCCTACAACCTACAATTAAGGTCTTATATGTGGAAGTATTCAACACTCCCGCTCAAGCTGGAGCATATACGCCAATCATATTCAACTTGTCACAATTCTGAGAATCGTTTTTCTCCTAATGCTTTAGTGAAGACATCAACAACTTGGTTGGACGATGATGTAAATGGAGTGGTAATTTTCTAACTCATCACACACTCACTAATAAAGTGACAGTCGACCTTAATATGTATAGTCCTCTCATGAAAAACTAAGTTACTTGCAATATGAATAGCGGCTCAGTTATCACAGTACATTGGCAGTGGTTCATTGTAGGCGAAGCCTAATTCTTAAAGCAAATTCTTCAATCGTAACATCACAGTGTGAGTTATGACTCTGTACGTGGCTTCAGCAATCAACCTAGTAATAACAGTTTGTTTCTTACTTCACCATGTTACTAGATTTCCCCTACATAAGTGCAATACCCAGAAATGGACCGTCTGTCGGATCCAACATAGTCAGTATCAAAATAAACTTCGATCTTTAGGTGCCCATTTCTCTTAAATGACAACCCTTTTCCTAGAAATTACTTAATGTACTTAAGAATCCTGATAGCGACATTCTACTAAACTTGCTTCGGATTATCCATAAACCGACAGACTATTTCAATTGCAAAAGAGATGTCAGGTCTCGTTACTGTTAAGTAGATGAGTTTCCCAACAAGTCGTCTGTATTTTGTCTTATCCTCAAAGAATTCTCCAATATCATCCCAAACACTTGAATTAATATCCATAGGTGTATCAACTAGCTTCGTTCCAAGCAATTTGATTCTTTGAGTAAATCTATAGCATACTTCCGTTGGCATAGTGAAATTCCAGATTTGTTATGAGCAATTTCAATTCTCAAAAAATACTTAGACATCCCATATCCCTTATCACAGTGTTGCGACAAATACTTTTTTGTTTCGTCTATCCCACTTATATCACGCCAGATATTAGGATGTCATCAACAAAAACCATGAGCACGATAATCCCATTCGCGCTTTATCCTACAAACACAGAATGATCCGATTTGTACTGTTTGAAGCCGACAACACTGATTGAATTTATCAAAGCAGGCTTGATGCTTTGTTTAAGATCATAAATATCATTTTTAAGTCTATAAACCATAGTAGCATTCTCCTCTTGAGCAATATACCCTAGAGGTTGCTCCATAAACACGGTCTCGTGCAAATCGTCATAAAGAAAAGCATTCTTCACATCTAGTTGATACATGGACCAAGATTGACAACCAAGAAGAATAGAACTCTAATAGAATTCAGACGAGCACTAGGAGAGAACGTCTCAAAGTAACCAACACCATAAGTCTGTGAAATCCTTTGGCCACCAGATGAGCTTTGTATTGATCAATAGTACTATTAGCTTTAAATTTCAGAGTAAATACCCAACGACAGACAACAATATCAATAGAAGGTGGTGCAACCATCAGCTCCGAAGTACCACGAAAGATAAGGGCAGACATTTCTTATCCATTGTTGTTCGCCAAGCTGAGTGTTGATAAGTCTCAGAGTAGGAAATTGAAATTTTTTTAGATGATAGAGAAACAACAAAAGTGTGAAACGCAGGACCAAGATAATCAAACAAGATATGATTAGACAAAGGATGAGTAGTGCATGACCGAATACCTTTACAAAGAGCAATAGGCAGATCAATATCGAAGGGAGACGAGAAACATCAGGAGCTGCAAGAAAAGGATGTGAGGGACATGAATCTGGTTTTGACCAAGCATGGCTCGTGTACACCTGCAATGGTTTAGGAAACGGAACATCTATAGTGGGAGACAAGGATGGTGGGATAGGTAATGGAGGAGACACTAATGTATCATGTGACTGAGCTACAAGGGGAAAAGTATGGTTGGGACTCAAAAAAATGTAACATCAGCACAGGTGTAACTAAGTTTTATAAGTGGATCAAGTCAACGATATCCTTTTTGTGTGCGAGAATATCCCAGCAGGATGCATTTAATAAAGCGAGAAGATAATTTATCCAAGCTAGGAGTAAAATTATGAACAAAACAAACATAGCCAAATATGGGAGGAGACACAGAGAAAAGAGATTTATCATGATGAAAACAAGAGAAGGGGATACCACCATGTAACACAATAGACAACATCCTATTTATGAGAAAACAAGCTATGAAAATAACATCACCCCATATATACTTAGGAGCATGCATGTAACAAAGAAGAGTATAAGCTAAGTCTAAAGTATGACGGTGTTTGCGTTCAACAATTCCATTTTGTTGGGAAGTGTATGAACAAGAGGTTTGATGAATTATGCTATGAGAATCACAGAATATAGACACTGTAATCATCAACAGAAATTATAAAATACTGAAAATCTCCTTTGGACTAAACTCTATTAGGTCCCCAAACATCACAGATTCACAATTAACAAGTTCAAATGTAAAAGAACTACGTTTATCAACTTTAGAAGGAAATGAAGTATGATGGTGTTTGCCAAACTCACAAGACTCACACTGAAAATCAATAGGGAACTAAACTTTTGAGAGCGAAAGAAGATAGGTGACCTAGACGATAATGCTACTGATAAGGAGACACAATTGCTAAGAGTTCCCGTGAACTTACAGGTGTCACCGAATCCAGATAGTATAGGTTATGATTCTCATGTCCTAAACCAATCATCCTCTTCGTGTGTAGGTCCTGAACAATTCAACAAGATGGATAAAAAGATACAGAACAATTGTGAGCTTTTGTTAACTGACTTATGGACAATAAACTAACAACAAAATTTAGGTGCAAAGATAACATTTTCAAGAGTGATATTTACAGTGGGTCTGACAACACCTCTTCCTGTAATCGAAGAATAGGTATCATTGGCTAGACAGTCAGGGATAAATTTGAGAAAACAAAAGAGGAAGAGAAGATAGATTTGTTACCAATAATATGAGCAAACACAACGGAATCCAACAACCAAGACTTATCACAAGATACAGTAAACACGCCTAGAAAAGATGAGGCAGCGGTGACAGAGGGAATGCTAGCAGAAGAGCGAAGGAATTCTCATAATCAGTACGAAAAATAGAGACCATATCTTCATGATTGCCAGTGTCTAGTACTGGAATCGATAGTTCGATAGATGCATTATTAGCCCAGTCAGGTTTACCAAACTTCGCCCGACACTTCTCGGAGGCATGGTTGAAACGACCACAATGAACACACGAACGACTATTCCTGGTGGCATCAGTTCCACAATCACGACCGTGACTACTATTACGACCTTGAAAGAACTCACAACCGCGAGCAGCCATAGTCGAAGTAGAAGGCGGCGGCCGCAGTAGAAGGCGGCAACAAGAGATGTCAACACCGAAATTGGCAACAAAGAATGTCGGCACAGAAATCGGCAACAAGGGACGTCAGCACCGAAATCGGCAACAAGGGACGTCAGCATCAAAATCGGCACTAAGGGACGTCGGCAGTAGCAGGAGGTGCAGCAATAGTAATGGCGACAGAGAAAAAAGGCAGAGAAGCAGAATTTGCTCTGATACCATATAAAAGAGAGAGATAATTTTTTCCCATTCCATAATATGAATACATATTGTTATTTATATATGTAACGAAAGAAAGAGGATCCTATAATCATAATATGTCTGTCACTTAATCTCTGTAATCAAGTTAATCATGATCTCTACAATTAAGGATCTTATCTGTGCATATTCAACAAACCTTATAATCAAGCTAATCATGATCCCTACAATTAAGAAAAATAGTTAACCAGGTCAGGTAACGTCGAACTTGGGACAACTGCCCAGCCCCACGAAAATTTCCAACCAACCACCAGGATAAATCGAGAAAGTGCACATGGAGGCCTATCCTGAGAACCAGCATTCTCAAGTCCGCTACCCATTAAGTGGAAAAATTCCCGATAATACGTTGTAGCTGAGTTTCGAACTCTAGATCCCTAACTTATCACTGGAAGGCCTAACCACGACACCTTGCTCCCCAGGGCATGATCCCTACAATTAAGGATCTTATCTGTAGAAGTATTAACAATTCTGATATATAGTGCATCCCTTGGACAACATCTTCCACATGTGAGGAAGGTTTTTAGTGTGTTGTGCAGGGAGAAGTTCTACATTGCAATGAAGAAATGTATATTTATAGCCCCCAAGGTGTTATTTTTGGGTTATGTGATTTCAGGAGCAGGTTTGGAAGTTGACGAGTCTAAGATTCAAGCAGTGAAAAACTGGTCTACGCCGAAGATCTTAACAAAAGCAAGGAGTTTTCATGGTTTGGACTCATTTTACAAAGTTTTATTGCATCTTTCATCACCATCATAGATCCTATAACAGATTGCAGGAAGGGTGACATTAAGTGGATTACAGAGGCAGAATCGGCTTTCCGGATAATTAAAGAACAACTCACAAAAGCACCAACCTTAGTGCTCTCGATTTTTTCTCAACCCTTTGAGTTACATACAGATGTCTCTAAAATTGATATCGGTGCAATACTCAGTCAGAACACGCGACCTATAACATTTTTTTAGTGAAAAATTATCTAGAGCAAGACTGAACTACAATACTTATGACGTTGAGTTTTATGCAGTTGTGCAAGCAGTGAGACATTGGCGTCACTATCTGTTCCACAAGGAATTTATCTTGTACATGGACGATGATTCATTAAGACACTTACACCAGCAAAACAAAGTGTCACCCCGACATGCGAGGTGGGTTGCTTATTTGGAACAGTTTACCTATGTGGTGAGACATAAAGCAAGGGCTGCTAATCGGGTGACAGATGCCTTGAGCCGTAGGAGTAGCTTATTGGTTACTATGTGAGTTGAGGTGCCAAGTTTTGATTTCTTTCGCGAATTGCTTGCTGATGATCCCTTCTTTTCAGTGGCAATGCAAGATGTACAGGCTGGGAAGAAAATAAAATTTTGACTACATGATGGGTTTCTGTTTAAAGGTAATCAATTATGTATTCCAGATTGTAGTCTTCGTGTGCAAATAATCAAGGAGTTGCCCAATAAGGGGCATGCGGGCCGAGATAGAACGTTGCAATTAGTTCAAACTTCCTATTTTTGGCCCAGCGAGAAGTTGAGAAGTATGTGCAGGCGACCACTAATGCAGAACTGTAGATGCCTTTGCCAGTCCCTTCTTGACCTTGGGTTGATATCAGCATGGATTTTGTGCTAGGTTTGCCACGTACCCAGCGAGGTAGTGATTCTATCTTTGTTGTTGTTGATAGATTTTCCAAGATGGTTCACTTTATCCCTTGCAAGAAGACTACTAATGTTAATGTGGCACAACTGTTTTTCGAGATATCTACCGTCTTCATGGCTTCAACATTGTGTCATATCGGGACACTCATTTCCTTAGTCACTTTTTGCGCAGCTTGTGGAAGATGGCCAATACGCAATTAAATTTCAGTAGTGTTGGGATCGATGGCACGGCTAGAGAGGGGGGGGGGAGGTGAATAGCTTAATCATCCGAAATCACTCTCTTCCTACAATCGTTAGCACCAGCGGAAACTTAATCTATCAATTAAACAATGCTAACACTTTACCGGTTACGTGGTTTGGAGATTGCTTGCTCCTACTCCACGGCGTGTCCTTGAGGTAGACGAACCCTTGATCCTTCGGTGGATCATGTCCCAGCAATCTCCGGCTAAAGCTTTCTCCTTCTTGTAGAAAACAACCTCTCACAAAGCTTCTTCCTCTTTACAAGATTGAGCTAGGGTTTAGGAGGAAGATGAACACTTAGAGCTTGAGCACTTGAGCACTTGAGTAAAGATATCATAATGAATTGCTAACCTATCTCAAGTCTCAAGCTTCTCTTTAAATAGTGAAGAGAACTGACCAAACAGCTCAGCCCCAACACTAGTCGACTGATGTCCAACCAACGCATACCCAACGGCTAGTCCAACGACTGGATTTCGAACAGACCAGTCGCGACTGCTTTCGTCTATTCGACTTTACAGAAAGATCAGTCGACTGGTGTCCATAGCAGTCGACTGCTACAATGCGCTCTCAGTAGTGCCAGTCGACTGCCCTACTTACAATTGCACTCTCAACCACTTCGGAGTTCACCCTTCGCGTATACCTTGAAGTCCACTTCCTTGGCTTACCCCTTGATGTTCTCTTCCTTCGGCTCTCGTCCCTCGGATGCGCACACAAGCCCACGACTTGTCTCTATGTCATCTTTCGCGTATGCCTTTGAAATCTACTTCCTCGACTTGCCCTTTGAAGTCCTCTTCCTCGACTCTCATCCCTCGAATGCTTTAATCCGTTAATCCTCATGTGTGATTCACCAAATCCTGCAAGACTCAAACACACATATCAAATCAACATAAAAACTTAACTTAATCATATTGACACACACATCAAAACTCATTATCTACCCGATCAAACTTGGGTCGATTGCACTAACAAGTAGTGCTTATCATCCTCAAACAGATGGACAAACAGTGATTGTGTTTATTACGTTGCTTAGTGGGAGATCATGTGAAGTGTTGGGATAAAAAATTGTGTCAGGCAAAATTTACTCGCAACCATGCAGTGAATCGCAGTACTAGTTTCAGCCCATTCTAAGTAGTTTATTTGGTTTAACCTCGAGGACCACTGGGTTTGATGTTGCTGCACAATAAGATGATAATCCATGGAAAAGTTGTAGATTTTATGAATAGCCATAAAGCAGTTCATGAATAGCCTGTAGATCAGAAGCGCAGACACTTAGAGTTCGATGTTGGGATATCGTGTTGGTAGTTTTAACTAAGGATCATTTTTCCGTTAGGGATTACAATAAATTATCAACCAAGAAGATTGGCCCGGTCGAGATTATTGAGAAGGTAAACCCAAAGCATATCGTTTGAAGCTACCTAATCATATTCGTACTACCGATGTTTTTAATGTAAAACATTTGATTCCCTACTGTTTAAGAATTCATTTTCATTAAATATTACAAGATATAAGCCGTACTTATATACAAAGTTAGGACATATTCTAAGAAATAATTAGAACTCTATTCTAGAAAATAAATCAGGATTCTATTCTAAAGACCAATTTGTATTTTAGGTAAAATACAAATTGGATATATCAAACTATCCCTAACTATATTTACAATATTATAACACTCTCCCTCAAACTGGAGAATATAGATTATATGTACCCAGTTTGTTACATATGTAGTCAATTCGGGGCCCTCTAAGTGACTTAGTGAGCATACCTGCTAGTTGATCATGTGAGTTGACATAACTAGTAGATATTTCTCCAAATATAACTTCTCTCTGACAAAGTGACAGCCAATTTCAATATGCTTTGTCCTCTCATGAAAAACTGGATTTGAGGCGATATGCATGGCGACCTGGTTGCCACATATAAGTGATATTTGTGTAGTATCTCCAAATCTTAGTTCTTGAAATAACTATTTGAGTTATATAAGGTCTTGACTGACTATGGTCATAGTTTGATACTCTGCCTCTGCACTAGATCTTGCTACAACATTCTGCTTTTTGCTTTTCCAAAAAACAAGATTATCTCCGACAAATATACAAAACCCAGAAGTAGATATCCTATCAATGGAAGAACCTGCCCAATCTGCATCAGAATACCCTACGACTCGAGTATATACTTTGCCTCTGATATATCGAATAATGCAGATCACAACATCCCAATGTTCCTTGCCTGGAGAGTTGAGAAATTGATTTACTACACTTACTGCAAATGAGATGTCTGGAGGAGTAACAGTAAGATAGCTTAGTTTCCCTACTAATCGCCTGTATCGTTCAGGATCTGGAAGAGACTCCCCTTGATTTGGCAGGAGCTTCACATTAGGATCCATGGGGTTGTCAATAGGGAGTGTAAACAAGCCAAACCATTCTCGGTTCGAAAAATAGTTCGTTCGATTAAGTTAACGAGTCGAGCTCGAGCTCGATTTCGAGCTCGAAAACATTATCGAGCCGAGCTCGAGCTTAACAGTATTTGTTTTGTGAGCTCGCGAACATGTTTGTTTAGAGGTTTGCGAACGTGTTCGTTAAAAGGTTCGCGGACATATTTGTTAAGAGACTCGTTTATCTTATTACATATACATATATAATTAAATATCACATAAAAATAAATAAAATAAAATATTATTAATTATTATAATTATTTATTTTAAACGAGCTCGAATTAAGATCGAGCCGAACTCGAGTCGAGCTCGAGCTATTTAATTTTATTACAAACCGAACTTGAGCTTAAGAACTAAAGTTTGAATCGAACTCGAACCCGAGCTCGAGCTTAAAAATAACGAACCAAGCCCGAACTAGAGCCTCTTACTGTTCGGCTCGGCTCAGTTCGATTACACCCCTAGTTGTTAATTGTCTTTGAGTTTAACATTCCTGTTTCTTCCAAAATATCGATTGCATACTTCCTTTGGGATATGATGATCTCATTTTTGGACTGTACTACTTCTATCCCCAAGAAATTTTGAGTTTGCCGAGATCCTTTGTCTGCAAATGTTTAAAAAGATGTTTCACCAGTGAAATCCTGAGAAGATCACTATCTGTGATGACAATATCATTAACATAAACCACTAAGTAGATGCAACCAGTAGATGAGTGGTGATAAAAGTCAGAATGGTTGACCTCGTTTCGAATCATGCCAAACTGTTGAATTACAGTACTAAATCTACCAAACCATGCTCTGGGTGACTGCTTGAGGTCATATAAAGATTTTCGCAGGGGACATACAAGACCAGAAGACTCCCCCTGAGCAACAAAACACGGAGGTTGCTCCATGTAAACTTCCTCGAGCAGGTCACTATGTCAGAAAGCATTTTTGATGTCCAACTGATAAAGAGACCAATGTCGAATTGCAGCAATGGACAGGAATAAGCGCACAGAGGACATCTTGACAACAGGAGAAAAAGTATCCCCATAATCCAATCCGAAGATCTGAGTATAGCCCTTAGCGACGAGACGGGCTTTAAGTCGGTCAACATTTCCGTCTGGACCAACTTTCCCAGTATATACTTATCGACAACTAACAATTTATTTCCTTGGTGGTAGAGGAATGAGGTGTCAAGTCCCACTGTTTTGTAAAACACATTTTGTCGAGCATAGTCTGTTTTCATTCTGGATGGGCAAAGACATCACCTGCAGTCTTTGGAAGAGAAGCAGACGACAAAGATGAAAAACAAGAATAATAGAAAGGAGAAAGACGATGATATCTCAAAGAAATATAATGAGAAGGATTACAAGTGGAATGCATACATTTTCGAAGTGCAATAGGAATATCAGACTCAGGAGATAAGACCGGAGGAAGAGGCGGATGACTTGCACCAAAGATGTGTCCACGGTAGTGTCAGCGTTGGGCGGCGACAAAGCAGAACGAGGATGATGCTGATCAACCCGCAATGGAGGAGAAGATGGGGTTGGAGGTGATAGAAAGTACTCCGGAGGGTAAAAGATAGTCACTGGCATAGGCATTAAAGGAGAAAACTCGGACAGAGATGCGTTAGCCCAAAAAATGGAGTCGAATCAAAGAATCTGACATCAGCAGATATGAAATACCGACGGAGAGTAGCAGAATAACACTTGTACCCTTTCTGAGACCGTGGGTATCCAAGGAAGACACATTTTAAGATCGGGGAGAGAGTTTGTCAATGTCAGGATCAAGAGCATGAGAAAAACATATAGAACCAAATACCTTAGGTGGTAAAGGATGAAGAGACTGATGTGGATAAAGTACATAATGAGGGATTTTACCTTGTAGAGTGGAGGAAGACATGTGATTGATGAGATAACACGCAATAAGTATGGCGTCACTCCAAAACCGATGAGGAACATGAGAGTGGAAAAGAAGAGTCCGATGGACTTGAGAAGATGGCGATTCTTGCGTTCTGCAACTTTATTCTGTTCGGGGGTATGAGGACAAGACGTCCTATGCAACACACTATGAGACACCAAGAAGGCCCGAAACGGAGTAGATAAATACTCACGCGCATTATCACTTTGCAAGGTTCGAAGAGAAATACCAAATTGAGTTTTGATTTCATGGAAAAAAGATTGAAAAATAAAAGACAATTCTGAACGATCCTTTTTTAAATATAACTAAGTACAACGGAAAAATTCGTCTATAAAAGTAACAAAATATCGAGACCCCAATGTAGAAGAAATACAACTTGGACCCGGGACATCAAATGAACCAAAGCGAAAGGGGGAATAACCCGACTCATAGTGCGAGGAGAAAAAGAACTACGAACATGTTTTCCTAATTGACATGACTCACAAGCTAAAGACTCTAAGTGAGAAAGGCTAGAATGTAATTGTTCCAACTAATTAAGACCTAGATGTCCTAACTGAGCATGAATAAGAAGAGAAGATGCTGTCGCCGAACCAACAAGAGAGGGTCGGTGAAGCCGATATAAACCATGAGACTCACATCCAAAGACAATCCTCCCCGTACTCCGGTCCAGTAAGAAAACAGAAGTTTTAGTAAAAAAGATGACACAATCAAGAGACCGAGTAAGTTGACCAATTGATAACAAATTAAAGGAAGCTCTGAAAACATAAAGAACATTATGAATAGGGGAGACGGAGAAAGATGAACAATACCAACACCCTGGACTGGGTTTGAGAACCATTGCCATGGTGACAAAGGGTAAATAACCGAAAGCAGTGAGAAAAGAAAAAGAGATTTATTACCAGTGATATGATTGGTGGCCCCAGAATCAAGAACCAGGGATCCGAAGATCGAGATATGCCAGCAAAGGAATTACGTGCGTGTGCAACAACAGCAATGGAATCAAAAGCCTGTCAATCCTCATACCATTTCAGAAAGTCTTCATAGGAAGGCGGTGGGGTCGGATCCGGTGGCAACTGTGAAATGGAAGCTGAAGAAGCGACAGAACTCTGGACGATCTAAGCAGCACGAGGGGGTCGACCATGTAGACTCCAACATTTATCAATCGTGTGTCCTGGTCGGTGGCAGTGATTACACCAAGGACGTCCTTTGCCACCCTTACGGGGTGGAGGTTTGGTGTTGCTTCAAGAGACCAAAGCTAATGAGTCAACAGGAACGGAAGGAGGTAACGTCAAGACTTTGGTAGGAACACGAAGGACAGTCGCCCAAGTACTGTCCATGGTAGCTTTGTGAGGCTGCCCAGAATCTAATCACGAACATAAGAATCTGTGGGCACACCATATAAAGTCAGAGACAAAAATTTCTTCTGATTTTCAAACTCTGTAATAGGGATGGCCGCAGGTGGAAGCAGATCATTGAAGTCACAAAGAAAGCTAGAGACTGAACCCAGATAAGTTGGCATAGAATCCTTAATCTGATGGGAACTGAGGATAAGAGATCTTCACAAACTTGATAGTGTCGCCGAGAGGTGTTTGTAAAGAGTTGTTAAGCTTGTGTCCAAACAGCTTTGCAGGTTTTGAGAGTGCGGAAGACATCCTTAAGTGATGGATGGATTGTGGCCCGATAATACAACACAATTGAGCGTCAACCTTTTTCCACAGAGGACGATCGACGACTTAAGCATCCTCTTCGGTTTGGGTGAGATGTGTCTCATAACCCTGTCCAACAAGCCAAAGCTCAAAGTGAGAAGCCCAAGAGGAGTAGTTTTTACCAGCGTTTTGAAAACCGGACCGGACCGACCGACCGGTCGGACCGGTTGAACCAGGAACCGGCCAGATTTTCGGTCCGAGTTAACTCTGAAAACCGGTTGCTCAAAAACCGGTTGCGAACTGTTCTGAACCGGTCGAGAACCGATGAACCGGGCAAACCGGCTTGGTTTATTTTATTTTTCATTTTTTGATTTTTTTTTCCCTTTTGCAGTTTTGCTTTCTTACTGAAAAATAAAAATTGAAAAACAAAATGTCAAAATCCTAATTTGCTTTCACATAATATCCCAAACGAATAAACTTGCTGTTTGCTTGAACGCAACAGTTTTAAACTTGAATTTTTCTTTGAAACTAACCCTTTTTTCAAGAATACCATGTTGAGTTCCTGACAAAAACATATCACATGCTCAACCTAGTTGATCAATCTTGAAGAAAATAGTTGGATGAGTTGTTAGTTTCATATATTTATATAAATACATATTTTATTATATACCGGTTATATCCCGGTTAGACCCCTGGTTAAATCGGTTGAACCTCTGAACCCTTGCCTCGACTGGTTTGATATCCGATCCGATTTTCAGAAGCTTGGTTTTTACCATCAACTGCTCAGAAGAGAGCGGTGCAGTGATGTGGTTAGTAAAGATTGAGATATTCGGCTTTGGAGTGCCCATTGAATAGTTTTGGGTTGTTGAGAGGTTATCGGCGTCAGGAATAAGCGCCGGAATACACACGCGACGGAGGAAAGCACACTGCAAAGAATAGCACACGGCGTGCAGGAAGATGCCTTCAGCGTACCTGAAGATGGAGGTCGCGAGTCGAGGACGAAAAGGAAGGGCTGCCTTGCGCGAGCAGGACGCAATCGTGTGCAGAGAGAACGCGATCACGTGTGTAGAGCGACGCGTTGCCGGAGCTCGCGATGCGTGCAGGAGAAGAACAGCAGCTTCGGCTTCTCTCAAGAACATCAACGTCGTGTGTAAGAGAAGAACAGCAGCGTCGCGAGGAAGAACGACAGCGTCGTGTGGAGAGAGGGGAAAAGAAAAGTCGCGAGAGGAAAAAAAAAAGAAACGGATCGGCCAAGATTTAGGGCAAAAGAGAATTTTAGAATAAAAGATAAACTTAAACCTTGTCGCTCTGATACCATGTTAATGAATTCTTTTTCATCAAATATTACAAGATATAAACCCTATTTATATACAAAGTTAGGACCTATTATAAGAAATAATTAGAACTCTATTATAGGAAATAAATCAGGATTCTATTCTAAAGACTAATTTGTATTTTAGGTAAAATACAAATTAGGATACATCAAATTACCTCTAACTATATTTACAATATTCTAACACCTACCATGGTGATTCTTTTGATGATGAGGCGGCTGTGAATTTACTCCACCCACAGTGCAATCTTCCGAAAGTCATAACTTTTGACTCGAGACTTGGAATCAAACTCTGTCAATGGCCATGTGTGCGTATTTCGGAGATCTACATTTGTTAATGGGGAACCTGTAACCGCCAACTTTCGATCCATATATGAGGATTTCTTTCTTTACTTCGAGTCTTAGGTTACGAGTCTATATAAGTGTCATGTTCCATGATTTGTAGACAATGTTTTGTTAATATTATTTTGACCGAGCCATTATTTTCTTACTTTTTGGTATTCTTCTGCGAATCAACAGGATTAGAAGATCGCTTCCGGTATTCGTGCGTGAATCAATGGTTTCGATAGTCGATTTTGGTATTCATGCCTAAATCAACAAAATACAATTTAAGATTTTGGATAGATGACCTACCAACCAATTTTAAGTATCAAATCAAGAAGAGATATTGTTCAAATCTCGCTTCAGTTGGTGAGTAAGAGAATAGAGTGCCAAATTAAACTAATTCATGAGCTGTCTTGAGACACTCTAATCAGCTAACCACACATAAAGTAGAGAATATAGTAGTCTAGATTAAGATAGTTCTTCTGAATGGCATAAACTTTTCAGTAAGATGTGATATAATTAAATGTAATAGGTTCTTCATTTTTCAATGTTCTTAAGAAAGAAATTGTTATAAAAATGATTCATTCAGTGGTTTTGAGAAACCTGTTTCATTTTACAAAACCAAATGAAAGAAACAGAGAAAAAACTAACTACTATACTTACCTCCCTAAAATACCCTGCCATAATAGCATTGTACATGGCTGTCGTAGGCATTCCATTCATCTTCTGCTCATCTATTATCACATTGTATGCACCTTCGAACTGCTAGCCAGAAAATACTTAATTAAACATCACAACTTATTATTTTAGCCTAATACTCTCTTATAAATGTGAAAAGTATTTCTGTTCATTAAGTTCTCAGAACTATGACTAATTCAGTGAAACAGTGCCAAAGCACATTGCATGAAAGCATGCAACAAAATAATAAATCATTCTTGCTACCCTTCGCTTAGCTATTTTTCCTTAGTTGATTTCTCTATTTAACAGGCAACAAGAGTTCACCCATGCGGCATTAACAACATTTGACATCAAATGGTGCTTCCAAAGTATTTACATATCTTCATGGCACAAAACGAACAAAGAAATTGTACCAAATAAATATATCATATAACAAAGGAACTACAAACCATGGACTTGATAATCAGGAATATTAGTAAAAACTATACCAACATACATCTTTCATCTTCATGTATAGTGATATTATCCTTTTCAAGATGTCTTCTGTTGGTTGCAAATTAAGCTGCCGCATCACCACATAGATTGGATGAACCTAAATTAACAAATATCTCAATTTCAATAAAAAAAATGCAATGAGAACAAGGGTAAATAACTTTTGAAATGGATGAGACAAGTTCAAAATATTTCAACATCAGACTTGTCAACACAAGTTATGACAAATTATCTCATTGCCAACCTTTTGATGCCAAAATTGGATCATTAATAATCCCCAATTTTTAGATCTTATAGTGTATGTAGTATGTACATCAGGAACAGGAAATAAAGTGTCTCATCTGCTGTTTAACTCAATTATAGATGCAAATTACAAGATCCGGTAGCCCAATTAACAGAGTACCACAATAAGTTAATGGGATATTTAAAAAATTAAGGTTGTTTACCTGGTAGTCCTTTTATATATACTATATTCCTATAATGTGTGGTTTTTACAATGTGTGGTTTTTACAATTGGGGCCCTAATGTGTTGGGCATGGTTTAAAATGCAATACTGGGCGGCAAGGGTGCCGACCAATACCGGTAGCACCAGACGCGTAGCGTGAGCCCACGGTACCTCAAACACATTGCGCAAGCCTCACAGTCGGCGTGAACGTTTTACGCAAGCCCAGAGATCGCTGGAGCACAAAATAGCGCGGGATTTAATTAAAACTTGCATTAATTCAATCAACTCTTAACTATAATAGGGACAATTTAAATAGACTTAATTAAGCCCTAATAAAACTATCCCATTAACTTTATATATATATATATATATATATATATATTGTATTTTAAATATTTAGATTAAATTTTTTTAATTAATATATTTTATATTTAAAAAATATCGAAACTATATCAGTTTGACACGATATGATACCATACCGTCGGGGTTTGAGAAAATATTTCTTTTTTTCTTTCTATTTTCATTATTATAAAAGAACTTGAAAAATAAAAGAAAAAAAACATTTCTCATCCACCTCTTGCCATTATTGTATAATAGAATTTAATTCTGACATAAACGATGCTCAATTTTCCCTCAATAAACAAATATTACAAAAAATGGGGAAAATCAGGGAGGGGGCTCCTAATCAACAACATAGTCTACTAGTAACCTTTTTTTTAAGGGAAGTAGTTAAACTTAAACCCAATAGAGACTATAAGCAAAAATGAAGCAGAAGATTAATGTTTTACTTCTCAGCCTGGTTACATGTTCCAATGTTTGTGTTTCTGAATAGCCATAATGGGCAGAGAACCTTGGTTATCTTGTTTTAATCCACATAGAAAATGGTAGTTGAAGAGAGAAGCATACCATCTCAAGTTGGCCACGTTGCTCACAAGAGTGCAATATTGAACTAAAAACTTCAAGTGGCACACACAGACCGGATTTATACATATGATCCACTATATCAAGGGAAGAGCAAACCTGCAAGTAAGCATAGAACATTTCGTTCATGCAAAACCAACAAAATAACAAAAGCTAAAGGTGAAAAAGCAAGCTATCAAGTGAAGCTAAAGAAAACGTGACAATTTTAGAAGTCTATAGGCAATCAGTGTAATATTATAACTGATATGTTATTCTCATGTACCAATAAGAATCCAGCTTGAACTTAAAACCATAATAGGTTTTGCAAGGTGCAACCAACCAATATTAGCGGACCCAATCCCATGTTGAATAGGTTATTTCTCTACTAATATCCAGATCTTTATATTGTTTTTAATTGTGCTTAGAGTTTATAGTCTCCCTACCACTAATAGCTTCAATTATAAACATTTCAACTTGTTTAATTATTGAACCTATCTCCGCCTTTACGCTATTTTCTCTTTTTATATCTAATGAAATTACACCTAAATACTCTTGAATAGTATTTTTATTTTATTTTCTTACAAGTCTGCTCATCTATTTAGATACTGACACTCCGACTAGGCGCTCTATATCCCTATTGATCACATGTAAGTTTATAAAAGAAATTTGACCCATGAATCCTAATTTCTTGTACCACAGTTAATATTTTTTTTCTTTTTAAACTAGAATGCACAAGGCGATCACACAGGCCTTCAAAAGCTGCTTTTCATTTGCAGTAGTTTTTCACCAATTTATTTTAGTTATCCCCTATTCTTTGTTATTATTAAATAAAAATATTAAGTTCAGAGTGAATTTATTCTAATTTAACTCATATTAATTAACAGAATATTGCCAGCAAAGAACAAACGAGGAAATTTATCTTGACCACTATAATCATCATTAAATTTCAAAATCTAGTTCTTCCAAATATATTAAAGTCAATCGATCTTACTTAGTTAAGCAATCCTTAAGTAAAGACTGCAACTTCTACACAGAACTTGATTCCCTACTAGTAAAGAAAAAGATACATATTATTATCACTCTCAAAAGAACTCAAATGTTCAGCTAATAAAGATTATCAATCATGAACATATTAGAACTGAAGGTTCAAATGGGAAATGGAACCATAGAAATTCTAGTTAATATAATTAAAAATGATAAATTTGCATATTACAAATGATACAATCTCGCATGCAAAATTTGATAGAGAAATAATATTCAAGTTGGGTCTAATGTAGCTTGATGATGATAATTACAATCAAATTTATAAGTAACAAAATCCAAAATTGTATTATGTTTGATTCTCTTGCCAAATCCTTTATGCAAATTTTTGTGTCCGTTGTATCTTCTCCTTACATATGCATTTAAATCTTCTCCAAGGTTTTAGTCATATCAAGAATAATTTCTCAATATTCTCTTTTAATGTGGTCATTGAATCCAAAATCAGGGGCATAAGTACATAGAATATTAATGAATTCTGAGCAATGACCTAAGCTTATACACATCAGGGGGGCATAAGTTAACCAATTAACAAGCAACATTAATAATCTGTGAACATGCACCTAGGCTTATAAACTAATTAATGATCTAGAATTTAATTGGGTTTAATTACTTTGAATTGATTTTTTCATTTACGTCGTGGTTGAATTGAATCAGAATAGCATCACAGTGTTAGCACCAGATGGAAGGAGGTCATTGACTGACAGAAGGTTCAAATTTTCTGTTCACGGCCTCAGTAAAAGAGTTCAAAAGATTTTTTTTCTTCCAATTTTTAACATCTACAATCTCTTTTATTTTATGCAATCCATAACCATTTTTTTTCTTATTCTTTTTTTAAAAAAGACAAGCTATTACACAGAATCTCACCATTGTTGTCTTTCATGTATTATCATTGTTAAAAACCAATCTTTCCGATAAGAATTAAATCATGAATATCAGAACAGTATGACAGAAGAAGAGGCATAAACAACCTTATTTGAGTTGCAACAGAGTGATATGAGCTTCTCATATGATGCAATGGAGGCTGCAATTCCAAGTTTCTGGTGTGTGTTAATGAACTTCGATATAACATCTTCCACCTTCAATGTTAACATCTTATCATAAGGTCAAATTACAGACTAAGGATGATAGGTGCAGTCTAAACTTAACAAGTAACAGATAATGATGTAGGAACCAACTTCAGAAACAAGAAAGCTAAAAAATTGAATAAGAACATTCACATAATGTGCATGATATTAGTTATGAAGATTACACTCAAACTAAACAAAATACATTATGTATTTTACTCATTAAAAACTTCAATTGAATTCAATAAAAGTATAAATAATTCATACAGAAATCTTTATGTACTAGCACCATATGTTGTTCTAATTTATTTACTAGTTAAAACTAGCGCAGTGAAGATGATAACACTAAGATGAATATGACACGTTATTAGAAAAAATAAAATCCAAAATACTAATATCCAAGAGCATCAATAAATAAAATGAAAGCAAATAGGCTGAGATGGTATGGGCATAAATTCAAAGACAACCAAAAGGATTTTATTGTTAAAAGAGTTGAATGCATGCAACATATTGAGTCCCATCACCAATCCCTGACATCTATGGTTCTCCACTCACTGTTATTTGGTTTCCTAAGTTTCTTCTAAGGAGTGCAAGGAACAATGATCTATACCAAGGTTTAAAATCTCACCCGTGCCGAGGTTTCGGTCCCATACCGGAACGATACGGTTTCGGTATCGTATCGTGCTGTGCCGATACGGTTTCGGTAATTTTTTATTTATATATAATAATTATGAGATAAATATGTTTATTGTGTAAAATTTAAAAATAAATCATATATTAATTTTATATAAGTTTTCAATTATTGAATAACTTAATATCGTTATAAAAATTAAATATAATTTTCTTTAAAAAAAAATCTATCAATAACTCGAATTAAACCTTACTAAGTTATTAATACCATAACTTTATATGTTCTGGAGTAAAAATGCTAAAAAAAAAGTTTAATATCGTAATATTTATGCATCCAAATTTCAAATTTATTCAAAGATAAAAAATATTATCTATAATAGATATATAAATTAACATAAAATACTACTTTACATATAATAATTATATAAATTATTTATTTATTCATTTAATTAATTATTAATTTAAATAATATATATTTAAAATGATAAAAATATATAATATTAATTAAATAATAAAATAGTAAATATATAAAATAATAAAAAATATATCAAAATATAAATATGATTTTTTAGAAATTTTTTAAGGTTTTTTTTAGATTTTTAATTTTTTAGAATTTTTAAATAATATTTGAAACATTAAAAATAATTTTCAAAAAATTAATTAATAAAATTTATTTAATTTTAAATATTTTATTGAGATAAGTATTTTTGGGAGGAAATGTTTATAAAACAATTCCTCCCCCCCCCCCCCCGAGCCCTAGCGCGAGCGAACAGGCGCAGGCGGAGGCGGAGGCGGCCGGCGACTCAGGCGCCGTCCGGCGGAGCTTCCGCCGGCGCCGGAGGAGTCCGGCGACTCTTCCGGCAGCGCCGGAGGAGTCTCGCGATGCCCCAGCAGCACGCGCGTGGGTTTCTTCCTCCGGCGTGCGTTTTTTCCTCCGGCTCTGAACGATTCCCTCCGCCCATCGCCGCGTGATGCATGCACGAAATCACGAACCCTTCGGTGCCGGTTTCGAATCTCCAGCGGAACGGTAAGTTTCGTCCTGTGCCGTCCGGCACGGGACGAAACTCAAAACCTTGATCTATACATAAAAGAGCTTCTTTTTAGAAAAAAAAAAAGTAGAATGCAAAAAAAACCCAATAAAACCTCTGCTGATTTTATAAATTATTTTCCAATCAATTGCACCAGCAGAAAGCATGCAAAATTGACAGCAACGAGAGGGGAAGGGAAGAGGATGGAATCGAAATCCGTTCAACATTTAGGTTTGCACTAGTTGATATGGCATAGATCTCTAATCAAGTAGACTCATTTGATAAAATTTATTTATAGCCCAATTTCTAATCGCTGACTATGTACTAGAAAGATGAATTTCAGGGAGTAATACCTGTCTAAGGTTATGTAACTTTCAAATTTTCATGTCTTTTATATTAAGCATTGAATAAGCACAATTTCTAATCACTGACTACGTACTATAAACATAAATTACAGGAAGTATATTTGTAATTTTTAAATGTTCATATCTTGTTATTAAGCATTGATTCAACACAATTACTTTGTAAACTATGCTTAGCAATAAGGTTGTAAACAATGTTTAGCTACTCTTCATTTTCTCAACTCAGGAACTTATTGTTCAATAACTTGAGACTAACTTTGATCAGTAGACTTGATCTTTAACATATCAATTTTGAGATCTTAGATAGAAAAAGCAGCAAGCACAATTCTTGGATGGCAATAACATGGGGCATAGTGAATTTTTCAATTGTCGTTCCCGCTCAAATATAAGAGCAGGTTGGATTAGGATAAGGGCAGGGTGGAGGAAGAAAAATACTTACCCTCTTTTTTGAGATCTTATATCTCGGGGCAAGTTCGATCGGACTCAGAGTAGGTTTGTTAGGGACAAATTCAGTGTGGATTTTAGGACAAGGGGTGGAGTAAAAAAAAACTCCCATACTTGCTCCGCCACACATACCTAACTCAATCAAGTCAAGGCAGGGAAGTTTTGATGGGGACTAAACAAATTATCATCCCTACTTCAGACAAGGACATGCAACATGATCTCTAGAAACATTAAAATTACCATTGTTCATCATGAGAAGATTCTCACCACGAAGTTGGGTAAAGAAGTTACATATTCACAAATGAAGGATGAAATATCCTCCTTCCATAGTCCTGCAGTAACATATGTTAAAAAAATGTAGAACCATGAGAAAATTGATAACAATATAGTTTTACAGTCCGAAAGAAACTGATCTCAAGTAATTACAGTTCAAAAAAAGCACTAATTACAGGTTCACTAACAAGTGGTAGATAATCAAACAGCATCAAGCAAGATGTAGTCTAAACTTCATCAACATAATAAAGAAAAAGAAACAAGTGGAAGAGCACAACTATAGCAAACATTCGATAAAAATTGAGTTCCTAAAGTCTGAAAATTTGTGTATATGTCATGGCATCATCTCTAACAAGGCTTAAAGTAAGGTATCTGACAAAAATCATATGTTTCAGTAATGTAACATGCTGACAACCAACATGCATTGGAAGTGCCAAGATAAAGTCAGATTGATTTTTCTTCATTGATCTCCTTACACTTGGCTTTTTTTACTTCTAAAAATAAAGATTATTACAATTAAATAATGAAGTTAAACAAGTTAAACATCTAAAGTAATGATATATCTTACTAAATTACATATTATTTCATATATCATATAGAGTTTTAATTATAACTAAATTACAAAGTTGTATTAAACAAACCTAATTAACTAAATATTTAAGCTCAATTATAAAGTATATAATTAATAGGTAAGTATAATTATTTATGTATAAAATATCAATTAAACTATTTAATATTAACTTAGAGTTAATTATTATATACCTAAATTTACCTGTAATTGTTTATTAATATTATTAATTAACAAATTAACTGATATTAATTGACTAATTTAATTACGTATAAACTTTAAAGTATATAATATTAATATATTTAAATTTAACTGTAATTAAGTAACGACACATAGGTTTACAATAACTTACAAAGATACAAAGTATTATAATTAAATTTAAGGTAATAATCTACCGACTTGATATTAAAACATAATTAATAATTAAATAAAATAAAATTAATCCATGCGATTAATTTATGTTACAAGCTTATCATTATAATTACTATATTATATTAGTCTATATATTTAATTTATGAATAAGCATATAATTATTAATAACTATATTACTTAGAAACAATCAAAATCATTTAATATCTAATCACATATACTAATAATAAGTTTAATAAACTGATTGCATTGTACATTAATTAAAATAGAAAATTTTAATAATATAACATGTTAAGCTTAATAATTTTATTAGCTTATTAATCAACAACCATATAACTTCATACGTTTGATAACATAACTTATAAATTTTTATCTATAAATTTTAGTTAATTTATTGAACAATAACTTCATAATTTAATAATTTAAATAATGTAACCTATAAATTGATTAAATTAATCATAAATTTTATAACCTAACTATATCAAGTTATTTTATATTAATAATTAATTCAATAAACTTTACAACTCATTGATCAATAACATCATATCTTACTCCATAAACAAATTATAGATCAATTAAATTATAGATGTACTCTTCAAAGATTTTGGCAACCACTTCCTCCTTGTTCTTTCATGTTTTCTCTTCTCCTCTCATTCTCTACCTTATTTTTCCTATATGCACACTAGATTCTTTGTCGGGCCATGCCAACTAGGACAAGATGAGTATTGTTTGATGCCATGCAGTAATGTGTCGTCATGGGCAGCATGCCACAAAAAGCCTGTGTCGGTATAGCTCACGTTCAATTAGCTGATTGAACAAAGAGTTACAACAATTCCTTTTCTGAGAATTGAGAGTACTATAGGATCATGTCCATAAATTTGACAACTGCTCTTGTAGCCTCTACAAGAACAAAAGTATTAATTTACATCGATGTTGAGATTTATGCAAATAAATTCTTTCCCATATTAAGATCCTTTGAAGGAATAACAGTAGCACAAGAAAGTGTTGACAATCTAGTAATTTGTTAATCTTGCTAAGAATCACTAGTCCTGAAATCACTAATCTGCCATCTCCCTCAATAGGTGCAACTTAAGGCTGCCAACAAACATAAAGTCTCTGGATTCTTGTGCTTTGTTATATTTGTTGTAAATATATCATATCCAAACTGCACCACAGATCCAGAGAGAGTGCAGCTTGCTAATCACAGTTCCAGAGTTGATTTTTTTATTGAAAGAACAGTAAGAAAATAATTTAAAATGGTCAAGCACTTCATATCCCATAGCCACAAACAACATCTATATCTATCACTCATCTTGGTGTCATTGGAGTTGCACAAATTATTCCCTGTCAATTGATCCATTATCTACCATCTAGTGTAAGTTATATATTTTTCCCAACTAATTACTGCATTAAATGGATTGCATGAGCTAAAAGAAGAAAAGGCATCTACCAGCTGTATTGAGCTCGAAAAAATACTTCTCTGCTAAATCCTCCAGTTGCAATGTCCCTAAGGACCTAAACACACTTTCTATGCACTTTGGCGAAGAAATTTTCCCCATATCTACAATCTCCAGCAATTGCAAGATGTTCTTCTTCCGATCACTAACACTTCGACAGAATGCCAACAAGTAGCTCTCTGAAACAACAAGGTAGCATAAGATTTGTAGCAAAACCAACAAGACATCAGCTAATATGCACTCAATAAATCTAAATAGTACAGTTCAAGCAAATTATGTTATTTTATTAAAGTTGATAAAACACACACAGCAGATTACAAAGCTGATATCTCAAACGTTGCAAGAGAATCAGACAAATAAATCCATCCATGCAATCATGTTATGGGTGGCCCTCATAAAGAAGTCAATTTTAACATATAGCAACTCCAAGAACCACTTGGTTGCGTGTTGTCACAAATGCACCATTTAAATGTTATGAAACCTGGGGCTCCATATACCCTGGAATCTGGACTGGTATAACTTGAAGAATTTTTAAAAAAAATGTGTAAAATCTCTCAAATTCAAGAAGTATAAAGGCTTTTAGAAGAGGATAACAACTTTTTATTGGGTCATGACTCAGATAAATTTATAATGTTAGGAACAAAAATATCAACCAAGTAGAATAAGGTAGACTTTTATCTATCATAGTTATAACACTTATTTTAGAGTGTATTATGCTACTGTCGTTTATATCCAAAGTAATGTAAGAAGAAATTACCTTTGCAATATCTGGTTTCTGCAAAACTTAGCAAGGAAAATTCAGGCAAAGTGGCCAATCAAAATTGTTCCAGATTATGCAACATTCATAGACTAGAACTAGATTTCCATGGGTTGTCTCATATTGCAGTTAGAAGAATAAAGCCTGAACAAATTCTTATAAAGCTCAATTTAATTAGAAAGGTCAATTTGTTAACCAAGTGTCTATTTCTAAAGACATTAAGTAGGTTTAACCTTATTGTTACATCAATTGAAAATTGTCAATATAACTAAACATAAAAGAAGGGTTATAATTTGAAGAATCATCACTGATACACTCAAACTAATGAAGGAAACAACAACATTGAAAAAACAAAACTATCATGTGCCTATAATTAGGTAAAGAAAAAAGAAGTTCAAGACGATTCATCAGGGAATTACCAATATAGCAAAAACAGAATTCGTTTAAGCAAAAAACCAAAAAAAAATGATGCTATTAATAGATAAAGCACAAAATAGCAATTTAAGTAAAACATTTTTTTATTAAGTTCAACACTTACCTATAAAGGGATACTTGTTTTCAAAATTACCAACTTTGACTAGATCAAGTAGTTCCTCTATCTTTTCTTCATTACCCACCATTATCCAAAACAACATTTCATAGTAACCTATTCTTGAGCAATCAGGAATCTCATTTTTAAATAACTCAATGAACATCTGGAATCCTTGCAACAATTTGTTGTCAATCAAGTAATTTAGAAGCGGACCATAGCTTTCTTCCTCAATTGGCATGCCCTTTTCTATCATGGATATAAAAAGTCCATGGACTTTATTGATATGAACTAAAGAATCTTCTTCTTCACTACAACCGCTAGCTTTATCTATGCAAAGCTTTATTAAGGTGTTGTATTCCTTCACACCTGTTTCTCTCCCTAGCTTTTCAAAGAACTCCAAAGTGGACTCGGTGCCAAGTTTGTCAGCACATTTTTTCATCAGTTTTATAAATCTGCGAGATTCTACATTCTTGAATATGTATTTCTTCTTTCTTTCCCTCGATAATATCTTCTTAAGCTGTGTTGTGCAAGTCTGAGATCCATTTGAAAACCATGGAAAATCTAATACGTTCTTGAAAGGCATACCACTGGTGGAATCTCTGGATGAGTGAGGAGCAGTCATGGCCTCATCGTGATCACCTTATAACATCAAAAAGGAAATGCTTAAAATGTAACACTGCAGACTGCAGATAAGAGAAAGGAAATTTTCTATTTAAAAAGAACTCATTCATGTACTTGGGGATTAAATTGCAAATCATGTTGGCCACTCATCTACTTCTGTCAAGCCAAACAGAGAATAATGGATTGCAGTTGACTCCAAACTCGAGAAGAATTATAAGATACCACAGAAATATTTCACATTGTAAACATAGGACAAAATGAGCACGGTATAACTAGCATAGACACAAACGAGAAAAGAAAAAATGATGAAAGAACATAACGTTGGGTAAAAAAAAAGAATTATAAGATACTGCAGAAATATAGTGTGAACATGGGACAAAGATGCACACAACATAACTAACATAGATAAAAAGGGCAGCTCGGTGCACGAAGCTCCCATCGGTATCCGAGGAAAGGGTCTATTGTCTACAACCTTACCATACTTTGTAAAAGGATGTTTCCGATACTCAAACCCGTGACCTCTAGGTCATACGGCAACAACTTTACCATTGCGGCAAGGCTCCCCTTCAACATAACTAACATAGATACAGACCAAAAAAGTGTTAAACTAAATTGACAATAGTAACAGTACTGGATCTTTTTGCTAGCAGAAAATACTGCTAGAGGAAGGCCAAAGGTTTATTATACATAGCAGGCATAGCAGGGACAAACAATAGAAGTTCAGTGCTTCGTATGAAATGGAAGATAAACATGAAATAATAATATATTGGTTTGATAAGAGTAAACGAACACACTATCAAGAACACATGAATTGCAACCTCATAGAAACTGAATTTATTTTGCAGAATAAAGATGCATCTTTCTACTCTCAAGTGAACCAGATGAATGCGAAAGAGTCTAATTTACCAAAGAAAAATAAGGTCGTCACTTGTGCAACAGTTAAAATTCATAGCATTACAAGCGATAAAATTCTTCACTTGTGACTATCAGCAGAAAATTTGCATGCACGTGATTTTACAATACAAAACGAACTCATTTTCTGATATACATATCTTAATTAGCTCAATATCTCATATTCAATGAAAAGATATATCTAGGACAGATCTTGTCTTAGTAGGTAGTGCCCAATTATGTGTGATGCCAAAGACACGCAAATGGTCTGTCATTGCATCGTTTTAATTAGCTTAATAACATGAGTAAAAAAATTAAAATAAAAAAGTAAATTCATCTCATGCTACAAGGTCAAAGCATAGTATTCCAATAAAACATACATACCACACAAGATTGACGATATGACCCTTGCAACCTCAATGGCAGACTCTTTCCCTGAGAAAGAAAAAGGAAGAAGGTTGGAAATAAATGTCAGAAAGTATTTTGCACTCTCGCCACCTAAAATTGCATCAAAAAGGCATATTTGGCCAAAGTAAGCCAATTATCTTTCCCCAAAAAAATAACACTCGATTATCACCAGGAGCAACAACTTCCTTGGTGTTCGTCGATGAGGATTTCTTCAGCCGCGCCAGCACCTGCAACGAGACGCCCGGCGAAGCCTTCGACGGTGTCCCTGCGGGCGGCGAAGGGGAATCAGCGACGTGGACAGGGTTGAGGCTCCTCTTGGCGATTGAGACATCGTGGCGTGGCGAGGCATTCTGGAATCTGTTGGAGGTTTTCGTGGCGGTGGAGGCGAAAAGACTAGCCAGTTTCTTCCCGGGCATGGGAGCGGAAGAGGACGAGGGTTTCTCGCTTCTCAACGCGATTCGGCAAATTTATAGAACCGCGCCGTAAGTTTGAGAAATGCCAAAAAATAAAACGCTGCTTCATTTTCAAAAGTGCAATTTAACAAATGAAAATGAAAAGGGTTAAATGATAATTCAGAAATTAAGAAAAAAGACAGGAGGCAAAATGAAAAATATTCTACTTTATAAACCCTAAGGCCCAAACCCAAGTCATCCTCGGATCTCATCCTCAACTCCACCGACGCAACGCTGCTCAGGTGATCGATCCTCTCTCTCTCTCTCGTTGAATGTTCTCCTTCGATCGATCTCCTGTGAGATGGCCTTCTTTATCCGTGATTATCTGATGCTAATCGGGAACAAAGATGCCGACGATAACGATTTCGTAGCCAGATGTTATGAAACATCTGGTGAGATCGCCGGATGCTTCTCGAGATTGAATTCTTCATGTTTGTTGCTTCTGATTTCAAATTTCTCAGGGTAGATGGGAATACAATCATGCTACTTGGTCTACACATTTTTCCTGTCGATCCCTCCTCTTGCAACTCCGGAGTTGGGAGAGGAAGAGGAAGTTGTTTAGGTTACAGTGGAGTGAGAATAGATCCTTGATAGGTGGAGCTTCTATGGACACTTAGTGTTTTTTTTAAAGATTTCAATCTTTACTTTTTGTTCTATTTTTTTTCGTATCTTATAGTTAGGTTTCTTTTATATGTTTGCTTGTATTGTCTTTATTTTGCTGCTAATAATGTAAGACTTTAGATGACTAATAATTGATTATGGACTTTCATTATGGTTCCCTCTAATAGTTTGGTTAGGTTTTAAGTGAGGTTCAAAATTTTGGTCTTTGATTGGAATGATACTATTTCGGTATCATGCCGACATTTCAATATATCGTGCTAGTGACGGAATGGAGAACTATAAGCTTCGGCCAGTTGGTTCGGCCCGGTACGGGATTTTAAGTCATGATTTTTAGTGTTGAAAATTTTCAAAAAGAAATATTAGTTAGAATCTTTGTATGTGGATCTTTTTGGCGTAGCAAATTTGACTTTCCAGGCACCAAGGAAAAACTATTGCATGACTCTTGTTGGTGTCATGCCATGCCTATGATTCATGGAGACTGACTTGGGGTGTTTTATTTTAAAACTATGATATTTCAGTTTTGGTGTATCACTACTAGACTTTTTATGTTCTCCCATGTCCCTGCATCGTTTTCTGTCTGATTTATTTGGAAAAACTGGTGTAACTGGATTAAAAAAGGGTTAGGTATTTGGCTAAATGGATATTGTTTCCCAATTTCCTTTTGTTTTCTCATAGCCAGATTACTGAATAGGGATGTATTATTTATTACAGTAGTGATTTTATTATTCGTTATAGGAACGAAGGATGAGCACTAGGCCTGTGCCAACGAGAGAGAGCCCTTGGGGCATACGTGAAGGTGATACAAGAGAACTTAAGGCACACAGATGCAACGATCGACTAGAAGACATTGTTCAGGTTTTTCTTCTTTGCCTTTAATCTTTAAAATAACCTAGTGCCTTAAGTGTACGCTTTCTCATTCGATAGTGCATGCAGGATTTTGCTCTTTTGTTTCAAAGACAAAAATAATATCTTGATTGGAAAAAATATATTGTATATGGGATTTTTCACTCTCTGGTAACTGGGAGCTAGTCCTTGATGTGCATTTTTTCTATCCAGACTCTCTGGTAACTTGATTGAGTTTGATACTTTAATCGTGCTCCAAATTATATGGATCACATAGAGTTGATCCTATTTAATGAAAGTATAGTGTATGTTAAAAACTTCACTCTTGTAACAATTAGGAAGATGGGACATTTCCATAGCTATGCCAAAGTATATGTGTCTGTTATTTCCGGGCTCAGAAGCAACATGTTACTTATTTGTTTTCAAGTTGCAAACCAAGCAGAGAGATCGATAATGGAGTAGTTTATCTTCTGTACTAAATCCTAGTTAAAACCTTAATTAATGCCTAAGAGGCGCCACATGAGATTACAAAACCCAAATAATACCTAGGTTCCTAGTATTTACAAAACCCAAATCATCTTATTTTGTCTTCTCATCTAGATATTAACTGTGGCGAATGCAAGATGCTGGCGCGATTAAATACTTTCTAAGACTATGGTTTCTGTTCGAATGGTTTTTTTAGCCTGCTTGCTTGGACTATTAAAGATGTAGGTGCACTAGTAGTTTTCCTAACTTGCCATGGTCAACCACATAGCATAACAAGACCTTAAGTATTCTTCCAAGCTTCGTTCGGATTATAGTTGTAAGATTCTCGCCTACTTCTAAAGTTGTTGGAGAACTGAAGTGCATGTAATATGTGGCTTTGAGAATTCTTTTGCGCGTCTTATTGAAGTGCATAGCAAATGTGGTTCTGTATAAAATTCTATAGATTGCAATTAATGATTTAAATGATTGTGCTCACAAGGTACTTTTGCCAGGCTTGCTTCGAAGGAAATCCATTTAAAACGGTTCCAGGGCCCTTCAAGCTCTTCTGGCAATGCATGAAATCAAAACCTGGGTATTGTTGATCTCTGACATTCTTTTATCTTGCTTTAAGCCTTTTACGAATAGTTAGTGTTCTAAATCTCGTCCTAGACGGTTGCCTAGGAGCTCGGCGATCACAGCCAACCCGAAAACCCTATATGAGCGCAGCCTAGGCGGCCCTGTGCGCCGCCAGCCGCCTCAGCAAATTTTGGTTTTGACGCTTCCTCACGGGATGCTTCCGGAGACGCTGGATGCCTTCGGCGGCATGTCTGGTACCGCTGAAAGCGTCCTGTGACATGTCAGATGATGCCGGACGCTTCTAGCGACGCTTCTGGCGCCATTGGACGCGTCACGGGAGCCATTCAATGCCGTCGGAGACCTCCATAAAAATATATTTAAAATTAATTTTGTTATAAATTTTATTAATTTATTTATATTCCAATAATTTTATATTTAAAATTAAAAAATTCTAATAAATCTTATTAATTATATAATCATATTTATATTAAAATTTTATATTTTGAATTTAAAAATTCTAATAAATTTTATTAATTCATATAAATAAAATTTATATTTTGATAATTTTATTTTACTGATTTATGTATTTTTATTTATTGATTTCAATGGTGTTATAATATTTTTTACTAATGTTATTGTGTTGAAGTTTTAATATATGATTTATTAGGTAAATTATGTTCATGTTGAGGAAACCACCTAACAGCGTCTAGTCCTCGTCTAGGTGGCTTAGTCGCTGGCCGATTAGCACCTTGAATTTTAGAACAGATCTATTTGTTTCGAGGGAAGAAAATAACTATAGGAAGAAGTAAATTTTTTTCCTTATTTATTTATTTATTTATTTTTGTTTTGTTGGTGGTGGTTGCAAGAAAGAGAACCTTAGCGCAAAGATAAACTTGTTATTGGTTACTTTCTGATCATAAATTTGAGTCACGAAAATAACCTATTACAATGCAAGATAACGTTATGTATAATATACCAATGTGGTTCAATTCTTCTTTGGGACCTACATTTATGGGAGATTCATGCATCGAACTTCTTTTTGTTGTTAGCTAGAAAGGAAAACGGAATGGAGAATAATTTTTAAAATTTATTTAATAAATATATATGTTTGAAGTTGGATCATATTAGATCTATCATATGCCATTTTATTCTAATTTTTTTATAGATATGTTAAGACTCATGATTATGATATGTTGCACGGTGTGTAATTTTTTTTTGTTTTGTTTTTTAGCTTCAGGATTAGTCATTTAGGGTTTTTACTTTAGAGTTTAAGGGTTAGGGTATAGTATTAAGTCTAAAAAAATTCAAATAAAAAAATATATTAGGTGCTTAGGGGTGTGTGGGGTAAGATGTATGATATAACATTCCTATATCTATTATCTATCTATATATATATATATATATATATATATATATATATATATATATATATATATATATAAAAGAGTGACTTTTGATACCGTACTGTACTATGTGTAATTTTTTATTTTTTGAATATTTTTAACTTAAATATTATAACTCAGATTAAGCTCAATTGACTTTGTCCATGTTGAATGGATCCTTTATATAAAGATGTGACCACCCCTCCTTTATAGATTAACAAAAAGATTATGAATTTGAATTACTTGTGATGCTAGATCGTCATGACTTATCTCTACTTGATTTATCACCCTAGTTGCAAGTGAGAATTTTTGTGGGATCGGACCATTCACCTTTCGTATTAATCGAATTGTACGAGCTAGATACCTGAATTACCAAACAAAAAAACCATCACCCTTATGCATGTATCTTAGGATATACATTCCAATCTTTCATATTGTCTGGATGTTACAATTATCTTCAAGTACATTGTTTGCATTATTATCTCTTGACACACTTATTAAATTTTGAATCGGTTGGCTAGTTGCATGAACAAGATAAGCCCGCGGTATAGTAGTTATGAAATCATTTGTTAGTACCTACAATTTGTAACTGTTACAATGTGAATATTGTTGAATAAGACGAGTTTGGATTATAACATTTGTGAAACCGTATCTATTACAACGTCAATGTTAGGTGAATAAATTAAGTTCGTGTTGTAGTAATTACGATTTCGTAGTTGTTATCATATGGATTATAGCAACTATGAAATTATAGTTGCTACAATATGATTATTATTGAACATGTAAGTCCGTTTGACGGTTCAAGATTAAATCAAAATCAAAATCAGGCGAACCTTGTACTTAAGGGATGATAAAAAACAAAAGTGCTCCTTCAATTTTGTCCTTTTAAGTTTTGGATCAATTCTAACCTAATAGAAACAACAGACTCAATTAGGTCCGATTCTTTTTCGAGATCTAGTATTGGCGGATGTTTCTATATATATAGACACACACACTAAATCCTTCAGTTTAAAACCTTGCAGTTTGGACTACACCGGACACCAATACTTCATGATTGGTTGTTGATTTTGTGTTTCCTGTCCAGCAACTTTCGTAGCAAGAATAAGCATGCTTGCATATGAATTCAGAATCCTTGTGCTGCAAAGCTAGTTGCACAAATAAACCCTTATAAGCTTTAGTGTCTCAAGCTTCTGTTTCTTCGATTCAATGATCAAGTAGATTTCAAGTTCCTTCGTTTGTTATCGCGCATGAGCTCGGTTTCATACATCTGTCCCTATTTGCAGGGAGGAACCAACTGAACCGTTCTACTACTTGGAATTGGATCCACCAAAAAGGCCAGAGACTGAATCAGAGTAGCTGATGCTTCTGTTGGACAATAGCCTTTGCCATTCAATAATGGGAGAGCCGCTCGCTCGATATGTTTGCTTCATTTTCTGCCTTGAGAAACAAATGCTTTTTAACCATCACATGTGCATGCACATCTAGCACAGCTAAAACTGATCGGAAATGTTCCTTCCAGTTTCTTTTCCCATGGTCGAAGCATGCTAAAACATGTGTTTAACTTGCAGTAATTAGAGTCGAACATTTCTTTGGAGCTTTTGTTCATTATAAGAACCATAGCTGCTTCGAAACTTCCATCGGTGTTTTCCGTTTCCATGATTGAATTCTACTTGTGCTAAATTGGTGCAGTGACAAATAAGTTGTGCGCTTTAGTTTGAATCTCTCGATCCATTGTCACCCTTTTGGCAGATACAAAACTCATTTTAACCACTACAACTTCCAAGCGTTTTAGTTTTAAAACATCGTATATAAAAAGACCAATCTGGAACATGGCTTTCGTCAATGCAAAATCTCAAAAATCTTGAAGAAGGATCGAATGACGTTATATCTAGACTACATTATGTCTATTATACATGGTCTTAGTTGGTATTTTACAAGAGGTTGTTTTTGCAATCGAAACCTGTGACTTCGAGATCACGACATTAATTTTACCGCTACACCAAAATTTCCCTTCTAAATTTAACACACATTAATACATTATATGTAACCAATATCATTATATATTGTAAATAAATAAATTCAAATTAGGATGATTAATACAATACATCTTACATTGGACATAGGTGAAGGAAGCAAAAGGCGAAAATACAATCAAGTTGGCTGATAAAAGCTATCCACCTTGTTCTCAAACAAAATCAAGTTAAGAGTAAAATGTTAAGTTGCTCAAGTAAACAACAGCAAGAGGCATGGCGGCTTATTTTTGATGGGGAACGATAGATTTAAGTGTCGAAGAGCCAAATAACTAAAAAGTGATATAAGTTGGCTTACTGCATTTAAGAAAGACAGGCATCCAGTTGGTGCTCAATGCTGTTATGACTGAACAACTAGCCTCTGAAGATGCTCGCAGAATATTTGAAGACTAACATCGTCGGTGAAGATGATATCGGAGCCCATGGCCACCTCGTGACTAGAGTTATATGTGGCAGATGGATTCAACTTAGCTAACAAGAATCTTGCCTGCGGAGATTGAAAAAGCACGAATGGAGTAAAACTTTTTGCAGTTGTATTCAAGGGGGAAACTTGAATTGAACTATAAAAGGAATCAAATGGGAAAGGGTTTATTATTATTAACAGTTAAATGTCTTGTTATCGCAAGGCGGATGAAATAATACAGAAACAAAGAATTAGAGGCATATGAGAGTTTGCCGCTTTCCCATCATTTAAATTTTTAGGGAGTCAAGTTGAAAATTTTGGAGACAAGATCTGATTCGATGTCTTTCTTCGGTTCCAATCTGATTATGCTAGGTAAAAGTAAAGGCAACATCCAGGAATAAAGTGATGGCAAAATAATAAAATCCGGTATAGGAAAGAATTTTGACATTGTAAAAGGCAAATAGCAACAAACCTGGGATCCATGTTGGTCACAAACAACTAATCTTGGAACAGGAAAACGCTCTTTGATGATCGTCTGGGCATCGTCTTGAGGAGCTTGTAACAGCTGGGCAAATGCCTGTGGATGGTAGAAGCAAATGTAATTGATTATAGTTATATACTAATCTATCTAGGAAAACAAATGCATTCATGTAAAGATTTCATGTCGTCGGCTAGTATGATTTACTAGACATGCAGGATCCAAGGTTGGCTCTGATGGAATCAGAAAACTGAAAGGTTGACATAAAGTATCATTTAAAAAACGAGCCTGTAATCCATAATTGTTATAACTATGACAAGCATGGACTTGATCGGTCATACAGGCATTGAAATATCTTTAGTACACATACTAACTTCCTAGAGGAGATGAAAGTCAGGTTGTGAACTTAAGATGGGTTCCCACACTGAATGGAGTATATTAGATATAGAATAGAAGTCAGTACCCCGAATCCTAGCTCGACTCGCCCAACCTGCTCAGTCTGCTTCAGTTGCTAATCCCATATAGTTTGCACGGTTGTAGTAGTATCAGTCTGAAAAGTTCATGATAGTTTCTGTGATAGACTGAATTTTTTTCCAGTGAAAGGTAAAATTCTACTGACAGAGTTCAATCTCGCACTAAACAACATTGGTAGAGATGATTCTTAGTTTGCTTTCAGTTAATGTAGAACATCATAAGAGAAGAGGCCCCAATCCTTCTGCTTAGTTACTGTTTTTCTTTACTTATTCTAACTTCAAAAAGCTCAAAGCTTTAATGATCAGATCAATAGAAATGCTTGAGTATGATCTAATTACCTGATGCTCGGGCTGATTTTGGTAACCCATATTGCGCCATTGGGCAATGGTCATACCGTGGAAGATAACAACACTGAAGTAAGCATCTAGCAGAAGTATACGATCTGCAGATATAGATGCCACATCCAATAGTGCAGGAACAGGAGGCGAGTTAAAAGAATATGAAAGAAGTGACGGCTGTATCATGACAACTGAATTAGTGATGCTTTCACGATTCAACATCATGCGAAATAAGCTGTTTCATCTGGGCTGTTGTTAAAAACCTGATGTAAGAATTGCGAGAAGAAATTTAGAAAAAAAAATGCAAAAAAGGAAGAAAAAAATATATTGCGAGTGCAAATATCAAAAAAGAATCACAGATATGAAATTATATTGTAAGTAATCCAGACACCTGTACAAATTGTGAGCGCCTCAGGTTGAACATGAACTGTGGAAGTATTGAGAAATTCGGATTCAATGTAAATGAAGCAGGGTCCTCCCTTCGATAATCACCAAATCTTGAGCAAAGGCGGATAAGAGTTCGATCCAACCATCTTGTTGCATCAAATCCTTCCTGAATATTGAAGAGATCAGATTCTTACAGCAAATGTTACACATCACCTAGTTTTTAAATTTAGCTGCTTAAAGAAAATACGAAAGAGACCCATCTAATAAGTTGAACTTAGGAAAAATATATAGGCGACAAGATAGTTTCAAACTCTCAATTCATAGAAAGGGAGCATGTACAATGAGATTATTCCTGGATAGTGAAAGGTGAAAAACTACGTAGATTACAATTAGTTGAAAAACAAATATCCTTGGATAGGCATATTGATGTTCTCATTGAACTGTGGACTATAAGCACCACCATATATCGTGACAAAGAATAAAACACATAATGAATATTATGTTGTAAACATTTGGTTGTATATCTAAAATTTCTGTATCTTACCTCCATTTCCATTTTCAAGGAGATGAATCTTGCCAAAACAACTGCAGCTGTTTCCTGGTCAAATCCTTGAACCAATTCCTGTACAAAGCATCATTAAAAAAAAAAATCAAGCAACTAGATATAAACTAACAGAAATAAGGAGTTGCAGCAAGAGTCTCTTTTTGCAACTATATTCTATATTCACTGTGATGATAGTGGTTTAAGGAGATTTATACTTTATATCAACTTATTTTCTGACAAAAAGTTACATTCACAGATTAATAAGATGGAAATTACTAGATGACCACTTCATAACAATTTTAAATCAAACTTTCGAAAGTAAGGATTTTCAAGCATAAATGCAAATAGTTTGCTGAATTTTGACAAACCTCCGTGTTAGAAATATCTGCCCATTTTCTGGTGACAGTTGTAACACGTAACCTCATTTGACCTTCAGGGCCCTGGTAACTGCAAGGATAACTCATCTGATTTTTAGATCGTGACATCAACTTATGGCATTGTAAATGAACAAAAAACAAGATGCTATACTTTGTCACAAACTGTATATATAATTGCGGATTGGGAATTCCAGATTGGTTTGACCGTTCAGTAGTTGAAATATCAAAGAATACTGTTAAACAAGTGCTCCTATCAAGGCCACACATCTTCCATGAAGTTGTGTTTCCTTGACCTACAACTGTATCAGCACAAAGAGTTCCCTTCTGCAAATGTTACAAAGTTAGGAATCAATTTGAGAATGTTAATTATATATCCTGTGCTGATAAATAACATTGAGATTTACAACAACCTTCTCTAGAGAAGTACATGGTCCAATAATCCCCTGAATTTTGATATCCTTTGAGCAGTTGATCTCAAGTGTGCCACTACAGGGAACACGTACTTGTATGAATTAACAGTATAGGAAATAGAAGCTAAAGAGAAGATAACGAAGATGACAGCATATTAAAAGTAATGCATCAGTAATGAGGATAGAACAGGAAAATGTTTGTGAAGAATATTGCCCATTAGCTAAGAATATTTGGCATCTCTTGAATAGTTTCCACCTAGTCTGCGCCAGATCTAAATAACTTACTACACTTAAGATTCCATAGAGTTAATAGAATAAACTTGTATGGGCTAAAATATAAAATAGTTTACAAACAACCAGTAGATTCCATTAATAATTGAGAACCAGTTCCACTGGAATGTTAAAAGAATGATTCCTTGAGTACTTTATGTTACTTTCCCATCAATATCAACTAATGTCATTTCCAAATCATGATTGATATGTAATAGAAGATAATAACTCTGGTCGTCTTTGAACATATTTATATCATTCTAACCAATTGTCCATCATTTTTAATCTATTTGAACTACCCCAACTGCTCCCAGATGGTACTGTTGTTATTTTAACTTCTTTAGTAAACCTTACACTGTTACACATAATTACTACATTAGATTTTGTTAGTACATATGACAGGTCTTATTAGAATCTAAATTTTCTGTTATCTTGAGTACAGAACAGTCGCACAAGACTCCAAAAAATGCAAGAAAATTACTTAAAAGAAAGGCCAAGAGACTGCTCTCCATCTTCAAAAATTTGCTTGAATGAGTCTTTGAAAACTGAATGGCCAAAACTTTCTGCAAGAACAACAAGCCCGCCTGTCCTTTCAACCGCTACTTTCATCTCTGCAACTCCAACCTGTATATATGTTTGAATAGTGAAAGCAAATCAAATCTGTGACCACAGCTAAAAATCTTATCTGAATTTAGCCATTATAACAACTACAACCAGAGAAGTTTATTAGCCGAGGCAAAACAATTACTACAATACAGAAAAAGTGGGAACCATGTGACTCAGACCTGATCAAGGGCAGAAGCAAATAGGTCCAATACGTGGCCCTGGTTAACCAGTTGTTTGGCTAAATTATCATAGAATTTAACAGCCTTGTGAAAATGTAGAGCTGCATCTTTATCAAGATCTTTGTGGCATCGCACGGGATCTGACAGATCCTTTGACACAATCTGCGTATCAAATAGCACAATCAAGGAAAATGAACGTAATATTTCCAGAGAAGATCTTGATGACTGAAGCAAAAGGGTATAACACAGCCAAAAAAAATGAATTCTTCAACTACATGTATACTCCACTGAAATCTCAAGGATACAAATTAGGCTTAATACAGGACTTTAAGTTGTATAATGTGTTGGGTAAAACTGCAATGAAGTAATTATATAATTGGGATGGTTGATTCTATAGAATGGTGAGAGCAATCAAAATTAAAATATCAAGGGAAGCAGAATAAAATATAATTTTAGTGCTGGCATAATATTGTACCCTTATCCAGGCATTTGAAGCCATCTATAAAAAAACGTCATCGAATGCGAGGAAGCATTATATTTGCAAGGAAGTTAGAAAAGATATATAGGACAAAATGAAACGTGATAACTGAGTACATTGCAATTTTTTTCCCCTCCTTTCTCTTGTTGCGTCTTCTCAAAAACTACATTACATAGATCTTCAATCAATATGTATCATTACAAGCTAAATTGGTTTAGGGATAGGAAATCCAATAACTACAAAAGTTTAAAAATGTATGAAGCGAAAAACATAATATTTACCATTCCAGGGCCCTGGGTGCACGGTCCACCGACCAAAGCAATGATACGAGCCCCAGTACCAGGCATGCATGCTCCAAGGAGGCCAGCGGCAACACTTAGAGCCACCCCAGTGCAACGTAGAGAACGACTCCCTGCTTCAACTGGCCACTGATCCGTCTGCATCTCATCCAACAACTGCAAAAGGGAAGGGGAAAACAAGATTAAGTTAAGAAGAATAGTTACATAAATTTGTTTCCATAGACAAGGATCTCACAGTATTCAAAGCGTATTCACAATCCGCTGCTGGAAGCAGGAATCTATTAACCGAACCAGATGGATGAAATCCATGACTCTGCGGCGATTTGGGGTATCCTGGAGCTCTAATTACGGCGACATGCCGGGCATTGGTAGTAGATAACCCGAGTTGATCCAAAATCTGCTCTTTGGGAATTTCCTTGGTCCCTTTAAACACGTAGATCTTGGAGACTTCCGTGAACCCTAGCTCGTAAAGTTGGACCATTCTGCCGAACGTGAGCAGCCCGACGAGCGCATTATCAGGGAGAAGGCCTATGGCACGACGCATGGCCGACTTGAGGAACCCGAGCTCCTCCTCGATGATGCAAGTGTCGATCGCGAATAGGAACACAGGAGGGGACGGCGAAGGGGACGACGGGTGGTCAAGAGGCGGGGGAGCGTACTCGACCGTGGTGCATTGGGGATAGAGTTCACCGGGCATGTTGTTCTCGCTGATTCCAGCGTAGTGCGGGGGGAAATGGTTGCGGGTGAAGCAGAGGGGGCAGATCCAGATCTTGGCCGCGAAGTCGACGACAGCGAAGGGGTTGAGCACGGCGAAGCACGGCGGTTTGCATCGGAGAGGGTGGTAAGGGAGGACGAGGAGGGTTGGGGAGAGGCGGATCGGGGAGATGGAGGCCGCGACAGGGACGATGCACTTGCTTGCTTCCACCTTTGTGCGGGGCCAATTGTTCCAGGTCATGCGGACGCCGTCAGGGCCGTCCGGATCGGAAGCGGCGGCACCCGTGCCGGCGAGTTCCTCCGCCATTGATAGGGGCAGTAGCGGTGGTGGCAGCGGTAGCGTTGGCGGAGGAGATCGATCGCCGGCGACGGTTACGGGGAGGAAGCGTGGGCGGACGATTCGGAGGAGTCGATCAAGAAAAAAAAACAAAAATAAAGAAAAAAATTGGCTTTTTTAGTTTAATTACCTGTCATTGAATTAACGGTGAATTTTACAAATAACACCTATTCTTTGCTACGTAGGCTCATTGTTTTCAAAGAACACCCCTGCTAAAATTTTTAAAATTGCTTATTTTTTCTCCTTGAATCTCCACATTTTTATTCTTAATGGGCAAAAATTAAGAAGAAAGGTGGAAATCAAAAGCAATACTTTTTAAAAATATCAAATTCCTTATTGTCAAAAACAAAAAAAAAAGTTCTCTAATTTTTAAAAATACCAAAACAATACTTTATTTTTCATCCTAAAAATATTAAATTCCTTGTGCTTTTTAAAATTACAAGGATAAAAATTGGGAGGGCAGCTCAAATTTTTTGCCCAGTGATATTCTTTTTTATTTTTAATCAAAAGGGTGCTATCCACCCCACCCATTTCGTATGTAAAATGATAAATTTGTCATCGAAATTATGGTGTAACGATAGGGCGACTAATTGATATCTCAGGTATTCACGATTTAATTCTTAATTACGATATATTTGTAGGAATTTTTTTTTTAAATAGGACATGAAATTATAATTAAATATAATATTATATAAAATATAATATAGTTCTCCATTAAAGTCGATCTCAAGCCTGGCTAAAAAACAAGAACGAGAGTTGCATATTAAATGGTCAACCTACCTAAATTTTAGGAGAAATGGAGCTGTAGAACTATTATATTGATGCTATGATCTTCATTAGAAGGGATGTGTTATACGATGTGACCGTAACGTCTCGTCAAAAGTAATTATATCTCTATGAGATTTAAAATATAATATTAAATATGTAAGAGTAACTAAAGTTCAACTATAATGTACCGATAAAAATCACTATATTTTTATGAGAAATTGAATGTAATATTAAATATGTAATATTTTTAAATTATAGATTAGATAAGAACAAATATTATAGTGAAATTAATGGTGTCAAATTTGGAACATTGAACATAGACACGCTCGTTAAGAAAATGAATAGTTGAGGTAATTGATACGATGATTAGGAGAAAAAAATAATATTTTGCGTGTATAAGAGATAAAATTGGTAGGAGAGAAGCTAAAGATGATTTGAGTTTTAAATTATAGTAAATAAGGAATAAAATAAGAAATCTAGTAGGTATTGTTGTCGATAGTTTACTAAAAGACGAAGATGTAGGAGTAGTTAGAAAGATGATAGGATTATAACTCTAAAAATGGTAATAGAGAAATAACTATTAATATAATTAGTATATATGCACCTCATGTATGATTAGAATATATCAAATCTAGATTCTTGGTAAAGTATTACAAAATATTCTACTAACCAAGTTGATTTTAATAGAAGAATATCTAAATAAATATATAGGAGTGAAAAATAAAAAATATGGTAGGGTATATGAGGTTATAGGTATGGAATAAGATAAGAATGAAAAAATTATATTGAATTTTTTGACATCATATTACCTAATATTAACTAATAAGTTTTTTAAGAAAATAAAAAAACACTTGGTCACATTTAAAAGTGTAAATGATAAATCACAAATTGACTTTCTTAGAGCTAGGATAAATAATTTAAAAAAAATTGTAAAGATTGAAAGGTTATTCCTAGAGAAATTTTGACTATCTAACATAAGTTAGTAGTGTTAGATGTGTATACTAAAAGACTTGTCTTTTTATATATATAATCATCTACATTTTGAAAGAGAATCACAATAACACAGATGTGTATTTATATTAGTATACGCATAAAAGTCCAATACTTTACGTTGTAAATAACATGGTGTATGGTGACACACAGAAAATCATGTTATTAGTCCCTTGCCTAGTTTAAGTAGAGGCTCACAACCGAGATAGAGTTGGGCAAACCATCGGAATGGTTGTAGTATAATTAGGTATGGTTTGTCTTAACCATAGAATTATACTAGTGTGTTTTGTGTGCATTGAGTAGGACCAAAACTAGAGGTAATCCAATTTGTACAGACTCAATAATTGGATTAGACCTCAGATTATTATGGAGTACAATCCCTAAATCCTGAAATAATAACGGGCACGTATAGTTAATATTTTATTTCTTTGATTTACCAATGGGCAAGATTTACTCTGCTAAATAGATATGCCCGGTAAGTTGAGAAATAATATTAATTATATGGTGTGTCGTTGATTATTGACGGAATCTGTGTCCTGATGAGTCGGGATGATGATGCCCCCTTGATGAGCTCATAAGGTTCATTATGTTAAACCCTACAGGTGGATTTGATCCAATATGATGATAAGGTTGAGTGGTACTAGTCAAGGAGTTAGAAGTTGATTAATTAAAATTGTCAGCAATTTAAATTAATCAACTGGGCATACGATATCTTAAGCACGGGGGGATGGATGTACTTATAATAGGTGGAGCCCATATGAAAATATGGGGGTTGGTGAGGAAGTTCAATAGAGATCTTTTAGTAGAATGGATCTTTATTAATGGATTGATTTTAGATCCATTAGTGGGTCAAGACCCAACTCCTCCTCTTGGTTCCTACCTTAGCCTTATATATACCCCATGGGATCAAGATACCAAGGCTTAATCTAATTAATCATCAACCCCTTTTACTTTCCTCTCCTCTCCCTCACGTTCTCTCTCCTAGGGCTACCGGTGCCGCAAGACAAAGAGGAAGGTAGAGCTCGGTAGGAGGAAGAAAAGAAGCTCTTTTCTTTTCCTTTTCTCTTCTTCTTCATTGTACGCACGCCACTATCAAGGAGGAGACTTTGGTCAACGTCGGGGGGGGGGGGGGGGGGGGGGGGGATCAAGAAAAGAGGTCTCTCTCTTATTCTTGGCCGACGACAATTGTCGAGGGAGGAGGAGGGTGGTCGGATGGTTAGGGGTGGTGAGGAAGAGATTCAATCTCTTCTTCTTCTTCTACTCCATCTTCCTTTTCATTCTTTGGAATCGGAGAGGTGGTAGCTTCCATCTTGGCCGCGCGGCAACTCAAGGGTGAAGGGTAGGTTTTCGGCCAAGGAAGAAGGAAGATAGAAGAAAGGATTGGTTGGTGCCCTTGGTGATCCTGGTTCTCGGTAGCTCGTCGCCCACACGACGTTCGAGAGGGAAGGGACATAAGGTAGAAGATCAAGAGGTAAAAGAAAAGGTATAACCCTTCTCTTTGTTTCCTTGTTTCTATCATTTTATGTGTGTGTTAATTGATTATTATGGTTTTGATTATTTGTTAATCATTGATAATAATTTATTATTGGACCCCGATAATAAATACAAAAATCGACGATCCACTCGTCGTCTATTCCGCGGTCGAACGGTTAGGCAAATTACAAAACTCAATCTTTGAGATTGGCCAAGTTGTAATTTAAACTGTTCGATACGATGACGAGATGGTTGTTTGAGATACGGGTCTCCATTGGGATTAATTTTTAATCTGTAGATATGGAGAGGTCTCTCAAGGATGATCAAAGTATTTTCTTAGGAAGCCCGCCAAGCCATACCCATCAAGTAGTATTGGATATACGCCTCAAGCATAATATCAATAGAAGAAAAAATATACACGACTCCTAGAATTAAGTAGTGGAAGTTAAATGATGGAAGCAAAACATATTTAAGGATAGAGTAGAAGTATAAGTATTAGGAGAACTATATGACAACTCGCAGACATGAGATAAAATAGTATCAAAGTTAAAAATAGTAGCCAAGAGTATATTCAGTGAGTCAATGTGATGAGCACCATCAAGTAAAGAATCTTTATGGTGGAATGAGAAAGTTAGGAAAGTGAAGGAAAAAACAAATAACCGATAAGGAATTATATGCATGTAAGAACGAGAAAAACATCAAAAAAAATACAATAGTCTAGAAAGAGACCCAAAAAATAGTGAATGAAGTTAAGAATGAAACTTTTAAATATTTATACTGAAAATTAGATAGGAGACAGAAACATTTATAAAATAGCTAAATTGAAATAGAGGAAAACTAAGGATCCTATCTAAATAAGATGTATTAAAGATGAATGCAATAGAATACTAGTAAATGATGAGAAAATAAAAGAGTGACTGAAGAGGTATTTTTATCAATTTTTTATTGAAAGTTTAGATGACAAGTTTAATTTAAATAATTTAAATAGATCAAATGAATATAAAATTTAAATTTTTATCGTACAATTCAAATTTTAGAATAAAATAAGCTTTAAATAAAATGTAAAATAGAAAAATAGTTGGACCAAATGATATTTCAATAGAGATATGGAAATGTCTTCAAAAATAAGGTATTAAATGACTCACAAAGTTATTCAACCTAATATTGAAAACTAAAAAAAATATGATCAATGGAGAGTAAGTACTCTAGTGTAGGATCGCTGGAAACTGAGAGGTGGTGAATTTTGATCGTTCGAAAATCTTTCTTTTTCGTAGCGCAAAACAAAGTAGAGTAAAAATAGTGGAAAATGAATTACACTTTCCTTTTACTTGGTTCAGAGCATTTGACGACTCCTACTCCAAGGCCCGCAGTTCTCGACTGCTCTTGATGTGCAATCCACTATAATCCTTTCTCCAAAAACCTTTCGAAGAAAGTAATGTCATACAAAATGTAAGGGAAATTAGTAACAATCTACTAACTCCTTTTGAATATGGAAGTATAAGTACGAAATATGAAAACAATACCTACAAGAGGAATAGAAGACGAGTGCGCAGTGCCAGAGAGCTTCCCAGCGTCGTAGCAGCAAGGCGTGAGTAATTTGTCGACGTGGGAAGGGAGTAGAGCGAATGGGGGATAGATAATCTGAGTACTGATATCAAGCTCCTTATATAGGTATTGTTGAGACAATCCCAATGGTCTGTGGGACTATGTGTTTTGATGTTTGGGTAAAGGGTTTAAGTTGAGTAACCCTTATATTTGATATGTGTATTTGAGTATGCAGGTTCTGCGGGATTCACATAGACTTAATTTGATGGCTTCGGGTCCGGTGAAGGATGGTGCATCTGAGGCACTGTGAACAAGGTAGCAACGATGAGCCGAGGGAAGCGCACTTCGAAGTATACGCGAAGGATGACACGAGGACGAGCCGCGGGCTTATATGCATCCAAGAGACGAGAGCCAAAGTGAAGAAGACTTGAAGGCAATAGTCAAGGCTGCAAATGAAGAGTCAAGTGAATTGTGAGGGTCCTTGTGTGAGTGAACTATACTTGGGAAGGGAAACACTAGGTTTAGGGTTTTACCAATCGACTGGTATAGGATCAGTCGACTGGTCGAGTTCACAAAAAGATCAGTGGTGTCACTGAATTTGAACGTTGGACTGTAACATTCGAATTGAATAGTTGTCAATCGACTGAGGTTGGCACCAGTCGACTGGTAATGGGTGGATCAACAAACGAGTTATATTTAAGAGAACTCGATTTGCTTGAGCAAAGTTGACGAAATAAACTTGGTTAAAGCTTATTAGTAGTCTACTTATGCTCTAGAGTTCTTATGCGTGTTGTGGCGAGGTTTCTCCACCTACAAGAAGTTACACGAGCTAGTCGGAGATTTTCTAGGGTCTAATCTGTTGGCGATCGTGCGATCAGCAAGAGGGAGGTGAATTGCCCCTGCAAATAAAAATCTATCTTTTGTCCTTGCTCAACAAAGATGTCAGTTAGTCACAAGCAAGATAAACATAAAACTTAAATTAAACAAACAAGAGAAAAGGCACAATCGATTACTTGGTTTGCAATCAAGAAGGTTGCTAATCCAAGGCAAAAATATAACTTGATTTTCTTGAATAACTTCTTGGGACGGAGAAGCCTCTTACAAAAATGTAGAACTTAGAAAACAGAGGAAAATAGAAAGGGCGTTCGTTTACAGTAAGTTGTTGTTTGGAACTGAGCTCTAGAGACCTATTTATAACCCTGGTCAAGTCTATCCGAATGCTGATGTGGCCCTACACGGGCGCCCGAGAGCTTAGGGGCGCCTGACACGTAGCTTAGGGGTTATCCACTTTGCAATGTTTGCTAACTGCTAGATATGGATAAAAAATCACTTCTCAAGTGCTTGTATGCACTGGGGCGCCTGGGAATAAGGGCGCCCTTATTCACAGGCGCCCGAGTGGATTTGGGTCAACCCAATGCTAACCAGTTTTCAATGGGTCTTCTTGGGTGATTTTAGTCCTTCCAGAGTCAGGCTCACCTGAACCCTCCTCCGATCTTCTCCTCGAACGTGCTTCCGCCCGACTTCTCGTCCCTTGAACGCCACGCACGTCCTTCTCGCTCCACCAGCGTACTCTTCCATAAACCTCTGCATCCCTCGGATGCTCTGAGCCCGTCAGCTCCCTTCCCATGCTATCCTTTTCGACCGCTGCGTCTTCCGCTCGACTTTCTGCGTTCTTAAGCTCCTACACACTTAGACACAAGGATCAAAACACATCAGAACCTAACTTGACTTAGTTGACCACGTTAAAACTTACCAGGAGTACTTACATAATCCACCGACGGATAAGGAGCGTCTATCTTACGGATAGCTATGGAGTAAGAGCATCATCTCCGAACCACGTTAAATGGTTTGTCTTCTTGTTACTATTTTAATTTAATTATATTTCCATTGCGCGCACTGACATTGTACGAAAAGAACTGAGAAATTGAGGGTGACGAGCTATTCACATCCCCACTAGCTAAGCCATCCGATCCTCAAGATAGGCATGGTTCGATTGACTGAAAAATCGTTCAGTCGACGAAACCTATCGATCAACTAAACCTATCGGTCGGCTGGCCTCTTGTTCAGTCGACGCATCCCCGTGCCTTTTCTTGTATTCTTTGCTCGCCTGTGCTTGGCTATCACTGCAATAAATGTAATCCATCAACTAATTCTCTTGATTAGTCGATGGATATAAAACTTTCATCTATGAGTCGTGTCATACCATATATAGATCCGTAGATTGATCTTGATTATCCATCAACTAATCCCTCTAAATATACTAATTAAGGGAGTGTTTGGGAGAGCTTTTACTTCTTGAAAAGTGATTCTTGTAGTGATTATCTTGAAGTTAGTAAGAAGCTAAAATAAGCAGTGTTTGAAAATAGAAGTCAAAAGCTGATACAAGATAAAGTTTGAGTGTTTGGGAGAATAATTTCTTCCAAGCTTAATTTTTAATTGAATGACAATAATATCCTTAAACTATATAAATTAATCATTTTTTAATTATTTAAATATAATTTCGATACTATCAATAATTTGTTCATGTAATTATTATTATATTTTAAATAGTGATATAATTATTATTATATTTTAAATATAGTATTAAAATTAATTTTTTTTATAATTTGAATATTTGAAAAAATATATAAAATTAATAAAAAATAATATAATTTATATAAATATAATATATATATAGCGGCAAGTGGCAATCAGGTAAAATGTTATATTATTTAAGGATATAAATATTATTTTTTAATGTTATATCATAAATAAAAAAGCAGAAGCAGGTAGAAGCATTAAATTCTTGCTTCTAACTTCTGAGCAAAAGTAACAGAAGCTAAAGCAGAATCTAGCCTTCCCAAACACTCAAAAGTGATTCTGTGTAGCCAGAATCTAAAAAGCAGGTAGCAGAAGCTTTCCCAAACACTTCCTAAATCAAGCACATTCTGGTTGGTTTAATCGACTGATTCCTATGTTCAGTCAATCGAACCCATGGTCAATTCACTTTGACTGATCTGCATGATAAAGTTAGCACAACAATAACATGTAAAGGAATTAACCCTGCAAAACAGAGTTAGCATAGATATATAATATGCATGTGTAAATGATAGTAAGATCTATCCTGATCTCAACTTAGAAATCTCCGTAGATTTCTCTAGTTGGATCATCGCCTAAAGTTGTCCCCTCGGGACACAACCTTACAACACTCTCCTCCAGGACTTACCTCAACTCACCTACCAAACATCGGGTTCTGTAGACCTTTTTAGACTTAATTTGCTAGTGTCTGACCACCTAATCCACTAAGAGTTTTCCTGCAAAACTAGATTAGTGCAACAGTAATAATAGTAATGCAAATAGTATTGATAAACCTATTCTTAGATTTACCAAGATCCACTGGTCCGGTCGGCTGTGCGCGGTCGACCAGAAACTTCTGATAAAACTTGTTTGGAATTCACTCCTCCAAGTCTTTTAAGGTTACCTACCTTAGAATTTCATTGCCTAGTTTGACTCACTAGGACTTTTCACTGTCTGACTTCACTGCCAGGACTTTCACCAACCTAACTTCACTTGCTAAGACCCGCCTTCACTCACCAGGACTTCCCTTGCTTAACTTCTAGTCAGAACTAGTCACTTGGTAGACTTATCACCCCTTGCCTAACCTATGGTTAGGATAGTCACTTGGTAGACTTATCATCCGATTAGGTTAACCTTGACCAAACTCCATATTGTTAAATAAACATCAAAATTCTAGAGTTGATTGCACCAATACTCTAGTTCTCTTATATAAGAATAAAGAAGACGTACAAAATTGTATAAACTATAAGGGTATTTAACTAATGAGTCAAATAATAAAATTTTGGAAAAGAGTAATAAAAAAAACTAAGGAAACCAAGGTGACTGAAAATCACTTTTGATTTATATTTGGAAGATTGATAATAGAAGTTGTACATTTTCTCATATAACTAATTGAAAAGTATCGAGAACAGACGCAAGACATACACGTGATATTTGTAGACCTTGAAAAAACTTATGATAGAGTTGCAAGGAAAATTATACTGAGAATTTAAGAAAAGAAAGGTGTTAACATAATATATATTAAACAAATTAAGAATATATATGATAATGTAATGATAAGAGTGAAAACTTCAGACGAATTAACTGAAGTATTTTCTATAAGATAGGTTTACATCAAATATTAACTCTAAGTCATTATCTTTTTACACTAATCATGAATGAACTCACTAGACATATCAAAGATACAAGACCAAGATGCATGTTGTTTATAGATGATATTGTTTTGGTAGATGAGACACGTGAAAAAATAAATGTTAAACGTGAATCTTAGCAGAAACGCTGGAAGTAAAAGTTGTAGGTTTAATAGAGTAAAGATAACATATATAGAATTTAAGTTTAGGAATATTAGATGTAATAAAGCAATTGTTAAGATAAGATATAACAAGTTATCTATAACTAAAAGTTTTAAGTTTTAGGATAATTTTTGCAAAAGGATGAAGAAATTGAGAAAGATGTATTACATAGAATATAAGTAAGATGATTGAAATGGAGGAGAACATTAGGTATTTTTTGTAATTGTAAAATACCTCTAAGATTTAAAAGAAAAGTTTTATAAAACAATGTTTAGACTTATTATGTTTTATTGAGTTGAATGTTAAGCTATGATGTAAGCACATGAGCAAAAGATGAGAGTTGCAGAGATAATGATATTAAGGTAGATATGCAAGATAAAAAATAAAAATATTAGAGAGAAAGTCGAGTTATACTTGTTGAAAAAAACTTTATCAGACATTTTTAAGATAATATCGGACATATACCAAAACGACTAATAAATATTTTAATTAGATGATATGAAATTATGACAAATGTCTATTAGGAAGATAAAAAATTTGATTAATAATAAAAAAAAAATTGATGATATAATAAGAAAATAAAATTTAATGACTTAAAAGCATTCTTATAGCCAATTTCATTTGATACTTCGTTGTTGTTATTGTATCGAATAACATATTTTTCAAACTTAAATTTGATAATTTTAAATTTAAATCAAATATTTTTTTCAACAACTCACAGACATGCTCCATTTATTTTCCCTCGCCTCAAGCCTTAGCCCATCCAGACTAATAACCACTTAATGTAATTATCGATTCTTATGGACGAATAATTTATATGTGAATATTATCATGATAAAATTTGAGAGTTAAAATTTAATAAAATTAATATATTTAATCTCTGCATATGTTAATCATAATATCTAGATTAATAATTTTTATTACTTATCTCATTCGTATTAATCATATATACGCATTTATTTTCCCTCGCAAATCATTTATATGCGGTCGAGCCGCTTTTATTCTTTTTTTTATCTGAAAGCGTGGCGGGGCTTTGGATTTTGCTCGACGGTCTTCAGTTGGATTCAGCGACGCCCTGCGAACGCAGGCTCCTCACAGCTAGATCCGAATCCCGACCGGTTTAGGGCACCCACCGCACACCCATCGTCGTCTCCGGCCAGTCGAGCAGCCATATCCCACCGCCTCTCTCCTCCCCTCCTTCCTTTTCCTCTATTGTTCAATCGCACGTGCTGCTTCGTTTCTTCGCCATCGCCAATCGAGTGCCCGATCGAGCGGCTTCGAACTACGCGAATCTCTGCTGCGGGAGGAGAAGCAAGGCGGGAGGAAGAGAGCAGCGAGTTCTGCCATGGGGCAAGCCTTCCGCAAGCTCTTCGACAGATTCTTCGGCCTCGTCGAAATGAGGGTCTCTCTTCCGCTTCCCTTATTTCATCGCTTTCTGTTCTTATAGAGATCGAATATTTTTCATTGTCCAGATAAATCATCCATTCGCGCGTAGTTTTGTTTGCTTCTCTGTGATTGGTAGGATTAACAAGAGCGGATTTTTAGGTAGGTAACTGGAAACATGATAACTTGGAAGATGTTTTATGGACGAGCAAGAAGATTTTTGATCTAGAATTTAACGAACGAGAAGGGGCACGTAAAGAGATGCACATGTACTTTTGGAGCCAAAATTATATAGCAAGATATGTAGGCTTTAAGCTAGATCGACGAATACACAGAAGCTTGTGTAGAATGATATAATCCATAATTCCTATCAGTCCAGAGAAACTTGTCCCGAGATGTAATTTGATATATCATCTTGGAGGCTCCTGGAATCGTGAATGGAGCCAGAAGGTGTCCATCACTTTGCTTCAACATTCCACGTATTAAGAGTCAATGAACGAAGAACTGGTAGTCGCAGATCAACTGCTGACTGCAGGAAGACAACGAATAAGCTGACTAGCTAGCTAGAGAAGCAAGAAGACTTCAGTTTATCAATTGGGTGTCCTGTATAACTCTGTTGGGGTTAGAACAAAGAAGAGCAGATGCTACTCTTATAGAAGGGGGATGGGATCTAATGTAATTGCTTAACTGCATTAAGAAATTGAGGCCATAATACAGACCCTTGCAACCTGCTGTATTTACCATTGAAACTATGCTTTTAAAAAATTAGAGCATGAAAGGATTTTATTAGATAGATAAGTAAAAAGGTTTGCATCCATTTTTTTCCTTTCGATAGTTGTTGCTTTGTTGGTTCTGTGCGCATGGAATCTCGCATCATACTCCTTTTGTTTTATCTGTATTCGTTTTATGAATTAGCACAGAGAATATCTATGACATTCTGAATCTGAACTTTTGTAGGTTGCAATGCTTGGATTAGATGCAGCTGGAAAGACTACTATTTTGTACAAGTTGCACATTGGGGAAGTTTTGTCGACAGTTCCAACTATTGGTAAGTCATCTTTCACTGTTAAACGTAATACGTAATCTGCAGAAATTATGGAGCTGATTTGCTTATTATAATTAGCCAAGAAGTTATGAGTATAAGATCTGCATGGCATTCATTGATATTGATGGAATTTAGGTGTGAGTAGTAGATTAGCCAAGTGTTTTTAAAACCAGACCGTGATTGGTGGCCAATTAGTTCCTACTTTTTCAGGTTGAACTGGGCTAAAATCCTGTTCTACAAGGATGCCCCCATCAATTAAACTGGACGGTCTTGTTCTTTGGTTCCTGGGTTTGCTGGTTGAACTAGCCGGTTTGGTCTGGTTTTGAATATACTCATCTACCACGCATTGGAGGGGAAGAAATTTGTTTTACTTGAAGACATTTTGTTGTCTACATAGATTTGAAAAAGTCACTAGTTTATGGGTGGAAGTTCATATTCATCTTGAACTACTACTCGAGCTTATATGAGGTATTATCATCTTGTTTATTATTTCCTCTTGATCATTGCTTTTTGATATCATATTTTTAAGTGGAATGTGGTCCGGCTCAATGGATCTTATCCCTCCACAAGCCACTCAAATTATAATCTGATAACTCTCTATGGTTAAAATTGATATTGTATTAGTAATTAAAATATATCATCGATAGATAGACAATTAGTTTTGTCACTTGTATTTTTTTTTCACTTTATATTTGTCCTTATATGTAAAAGATCTCTTGCTTCATATGGCTCTCTTAACTTTATTAATGAATTATCTCTTTGCCTATGATATTAGAATCTTCCAACTATTCTCTATTCCACTTTCTAGTGATGATATCTAATACGATTCTTCTTCTCTCTGTTCATTATATAGCTATGAGAGTTTTACTGACCTCTATTGCATTGTTGTTAATAAATCTCTTTTACCTATTTTTAGGCTTCAATGTGGAGAAGGTTCAATATAAGAATGTGGTTTTTACCGTCTGGGATGTCGGTGGGCAAGAAAAATTAAGACCCTTATGGAGGCACTACTTTAGCAACACTGATGCACTGGTAATTTGTCATCCTTCATGTTCTAGTTTTAGTTTTGGTTAGCAGTACGGTTTAGTGTTAATTGTTAGATATCTGATTCTAGTTTTAGTATCCGTAAGTAGTACTGATGTAGTGTTCAATAGTGAGATATCTGACAATTTTGAGTGTCGAAGTTGATTCTATTTTTGCTTGTTTTAAACACAGCTCTACTTGCTAAAATACCTTCTGTCTTCCAATTTTTTGAGGCATGTCACCTGAATAATTTTCAAAATTATTGCAAAATGCAATAAGTATGGCTTCAACAATTATTAAAATGAAAAATTGTATTTAAATGCACAAAGGTTAGAAGAGTTGAATCGATTAGAGTAGGTGTATGAGATAGAGAGAGATTATAAAAACTATTAGTCAGTAAAACAAAATATTATTAATCATACTACCATGAACATAACTTAATGAAGGGATTCATGTAGCCAACCTTAAATAGTTAGGAAAAACATGGCTTGATGGCTTGATTACTATGATGACAACGACAATGGCACCATCAAAAGATTCTTTAGTTAGTTGTTAATTTGTGTATATTATCAGCTCTATCTAACTCACTAAAATATTTTTTGTCATGCACTTGTGGTGATGCAAAGCATCAAAAATTTCTTGAGTTGTATGTATGTTTCTCTATGGATGGACAAAATGCTAACGTTTAATTCAGTATCAAACAATCAAATTAAATTATAAAATAAAAGAAAATAGCATAAGATGATATTGACATGTTCAAAGAAATTAATAGATTCTTAGTCAGAAAAGTTGAATAGGTCAAACTTGAAGGTTTGAGGGATAATGAAGATCAAAGAAAACACTAGATAATGTAATCATAGTTGTTAGAATCATACAATTCATGATATGTATTATACAATACAATATGATTCACATATAAAATAATAAGATTCAAACATATGAAAAAAATGAATTGTGATAATTTGAAACAAATCTTATCCTATGATTTTGTATGAATCTAAAGATAAGCAGGAGAAATCATTAAAAACGTAAATCTAACCAATTTAAAGTCAATCTAAATTAAATCAATATACTAGAAATTAAACTGAATTTATTATAAAAGAAATGATAAATTTTGTGTTATAGGATTGAAGTATAATGATCAAATAGAGTGAAATTTCGAAATTAATGATGGGTCAAAAAAAATTGTTTAGTGAAGATACAAAGTTTATGATAGGCAATGCGAACTTGACACCTCACAGTGATTAAATAGTATAAATCTTGTTAGATTGATATATAAAATGAGAATAATGATGAAATCGATAGTGACTTAGAAGATATGTAGTGCCTAAATTGGCTTACATTTGACAACAATGTATTTTTTGATGTCAAAAGCGAAAGAGTCTTATTTCTCATTTTATTTTAATTCTTAATGGAAAAATAATTTATATATTTCTATAAATAAATGATATGAACTTGTTGTATTTATTCTAGTTTGCCATTAAATGTAACATTTTATTATTTTTTATATTTTAGGATATCAAAACTAAACTGAATAAAGTAGATTTTTTAAAATATATTTTAAAAAAAATTATTTGAACCATATGATTCATGATTCGAGAATCAAACAAAATGTTATGGGTTGATAATGATGATGAAGTTTACAAATTCCAACAATAACATTGGATCATCTATATGTAATTTTGGGTGCTTTTGGAGATCTTTTTTTTCTGTTGTCGTATTGCATGATAATATGAATCTATGAGCAAACTTTAATGAATAATTGATGATGGTGTCTAGTTCGACAAACTTGTAATGAATCAAAGGAAAACAAAACTGATACAGTGAGATAAAAAATACAGAAATAACGACACGTCATGCATGGCTATTTTAGCCTCAATATCCTTGACCTTTAATGCATAATCATGAAATCATTAGAATAGTGCAGCGGAAGTGCATTAAGTTCTCAATGATGCAAGCTTAAGAAGAAACTTTATTCTTTACAGTGAAGCTATTTAGTGATTGATAACCTGGTAAATTGATCAATATTAACAGGATATCAAGATTCTCTCTCCAACTTTTGTTACAATCAGTCACTGTTTTCTTGTTTCGCACAATTGATTATCTGTTGAATCACAGATTTGTTTTACATCTACTGATCACTATCGGTTCTAATGTTGTTTATGCTTCTAGATCTATGTTGTTGATTCTTTGGATAGAGAAAGGATTGGAAAGGCCAAAGAAGAATTTCAGGTACGGAGTGTAATGATTGATGATGCCATTATTTAGCCTTTTTCCCCTTTACAAAATTCTGATAAATAGTTTGTATATTTCTTTCAGACTATCATCAGAGATCCATTCATGTTGAACAGTGTTATATTGGTATTTGCTAATAAGCAAGACTTGGTAAGTAGGCGATCTTATTTTCATCATGTCATCCTTAATTTATACAGCTCGTGTTTCTATTACGAACATTGGCTTTGCGTTTTGTTCTTTCTGCGTTTATTTTCGAGGATTGAGAGTGGAATTTTTCCTTGTGAAAATGTGCAAATAAGTGAAAAAGGAGTTTATGACAGCAAAGATTATACAATTAATTTTTATTTGGACAATATGAAGATCTCTTATGAAACAATATAAACTGTGTCTTCGTCTTCATACTGTGCCTCCAGACACGATATAAAATTTCAAACCATGTCGTCGTCTTAATTTTCTTTCTCCATAAGCTTATGCATTTCATAGGCACAGAGTCATGGAAGTGTTTTTTTTCTTCTATCTGCCAACTTGACTGTATTCTTTTCTCGATTCTACATTCAGATCTCATGATTCTCATTGAATTTGATATTTTCTTTAGATCAGCCTTCGTGCCGAAATCTACTTTTCTGTGGTTCTTTTCTCCACCATAATGACAACTAATCTCGTCTTGGTTTTGCTTTGTGTTGTGCCTTAAGCTCAGTGAAATCTTCTTATTATGTCTGTCCAGTTACATCACAACTTCTCGATAATCAGCGTCAATGTTGTCAAGTTACATGTCAGATTGATTTTGGTGTTTAACTTCATTTTCTCATTCAGAGAGGTGCAATGACTCCAATGGAAGTGGCCGAAGGGTTGGGTCTCCATGATCTGCGAAACCGAACTTGGCACGCGCAGGGAACTTGTGCCCTCACCGGAAATGGTCTGTACGAAGGGCTCGACTGGCTAGTGTCAGCTCTGAAGGAGTTGCAGGTCCCTGGACGGCATCCGACTTGATTGGTTTGCGACTCCTTGTTTCGATTGCGAGTTTACGATAGATTTGATCCTGAAGATTGTTACTCTGTATAGTGTCTTTGGTTTTGTAGAGTATGTTGTATACTGATTCATACAGCATTTGCTCCATATCAGCAGTTGTTAGTGAAGAGACTCCTGAAATTGATAAATTTTGGGATAGAGATAATTTATTAATGTATTTTTAATTTTTATAATAAATTTAATATAATATTAGTACATAAATTTGTTATACTTTTTCCAAAATAAAATATAAAATATTTTATTATTAAAAAACATTATCATATTTATATTGGATTTATTATATTTAGTGTTATCTAACTTATAAGAGGTTATTTTTACAATTCAAATTGGTCGATAATTTTGTCCAGATTTCCTTGTAATATTTATAGTGTGTTATTTGAAATATTGTATATTAATTTTTTGGCAGTCTAATTATTTCTATGGTTAAAAGGATATTTTTCTTTTAAAAATTATCAAAATAGTATTTCATTCATAATCATCTATTATTGTCATGGGATGGACTAATAATTAATGTATATGATATTGGGATGATAAAGTCAGTATATTTATCCTCTTCATGTGTTAGTTATAGTATCGGGATTATTAGTATCCATTATTTATTTTTCATTTATTAGTCCTAAATGAGTTAGCTGGAACGAGCGAATCGTTTTTTTCACACATGGTGGTTAAATCTATTTAGAATAGATATATCTAGGTGGTAAAGGCGATTCGCTAGCTCTCGGCGCTCTCGTTGACTCGTCCCAGACCAACACGGAAAAGATAAATCATGAGACTATTAGTCAGGATGTTATGGTAGTACGTGGGGAGACGGTATATATGCTTAATCAGATTTTGATCTCAAATTCATGATGGTAACACTCATATATTAACCATTAGTTCATCTCATTGGGAATAATGATATATTTAGGATATCTAATTACCATGGAGTATTATTTTAATAATTATTTATTTTGATAATATAGATAATTAAGAGTATTTTTATCATTTATTTTATCCCAAATAAATCATTTTATATAGTTTTAATTACTATTTTTTATTCCTAAAAGGTAAGTAATAAACTAATTTCTATAAAATGTTTATGCTCTTTTAATCTCGCTTCTAATCAAAGCACAATCGGCTGGTTCGACGAAGAGAACGAGTCATGCTACGGTTCATACAGACCGGCTTCCGGTTAAGCCGAATAAATCGGACCAATTCCAACTCCGGTTTTGTTCTTATTCTTATTAAAACTCGAACCGGTCTGAAATGTAAACCGAATCCTCTGGCAGTCTGGCTCTACCCTAATTTCGTCACATTCCCGCTCCGGTTCGAGCCGATCTCCATTCTTTGGCTATTTTTGGCATCCAATTTTTCCGCTATTAATCCATTCCTCTATTTAAGCGTTTTTCTCCCGCTTCAGGAATCAGGGACGCATTTCGCCGAATTCAGCGCCGCCGGATCGACTGCGGAGCAATCTCGAAGAGGAGAGTAGTCCCACCGATCCAATTCTCTCGTGAGTTTTTCTTCTATTATGTTTCTGTTTTTGCGTCGTTCTGTTGTTCGATTGGTTTTTCTTCTTCTTCCCGATCGACTGGCGATCTAGGGTTTTGATGCTTTTTGTGTTGCCGTGGTCGTCCGGGATTTATTTCGCGTTATTATTATTATTATTTTTTTGGATTGACCGATCGGCATTTAGGGCTCCAAATTTGGATGCCTTCTCAATTTAAAAAGATAATGGCTTCCTGTTGTGGAAATAACTGAAGATTTTCATCTCAACTTGTGCTATTCTTTTGGTTATCTATTTCTTAGAATTGAAAATAAGTTTTTTTGTCACTTTGTAATTCTATGTGATCGCAATAGCGCCAACCAAAAATAAGTGATCTGTCAGATTTGCTGGGTATAGTGATGATCATGTATCTGACCTCAGAGAGAAGGGTATCCTTATATATATTCCATGTCAGTTGCATGAGAGATATAGTTTATGAATCCAGTTGGAAGTAGATTCTTGACCGAATGGAAACTAGCATGGATGAACTAAAATAATGCTTGCAGTTAATTATTTTGTAGCATCTCTTGAATCCCTTGCCTTTTACAATAGTTTTTTCTACCGCCTTGGTGTTTACTGGATGGTATGGTGAACAAACTTACTGTCTAGAAGCATTATTTATTAGCTACGATGTTTCTTGATATAACCGAAACGGATTTGGAGAGCATGGACATATTCAAAGACTACAAATAGATTCTGTAGTTATAAAAGTTAATTTGATTAGTGTATAAGCCGTGAGCATTGTGGGAGTTTAAAAAATATAGATATCACAAAAAATTATCTTGGTATTAGAAAAAATATATATTTGGTTTGGTTAAGTGATTTAGAATATCTAGATATCACAAAAGATATAGATAGACTTAGAATTCAAACATGGGACATGATCTTTGGGTGTAGTCAATCCCAAAAAATGGGGATATGAGGCCAATAGATTGGGCGGGAAGCAGCTAATTTAAATTTAATACGAGGAACCAATGATGAAGATAGTCTGAAGTGGTAAGATTTCTGATTGGTTAGAAGGTTGGGTCTCATTGAGTTGAATTGGCTGCCAGACAAATATCAGCAGAGTCTAGATCTATTGAAATCAAACGACAAGCTTTTCAAAGGCGGTTTTATATAGTAGATGTGAATTTTCTTCAACCATAACAAAATATCTCACTAGGATGCTACAAGAATCAATGCTCTCATTTGAATGCATGACATCCATTTTGGTATTATTGACTAATAATTACTTAAAAGTGTTTGTTATTATTTTGCAACCATTGTGATAGGCTTGAATTTTTTAAACAAGCTAAATAGAAGATGACTATGAAATTAAAACTCATGAGTTGCTCTTGTTATACTAAGTGTGCTGAGATGTGCTGGGAGCACAGCATAGTATCAAAAATTATTTTCGGTTTTAGACTAACATTTTGGCACAAAATGCTATTTTTAACCTTAGTTTTACCAACTATAGTTGTTCTTTTTTGTAAGTTTCACTTTCCGACTTCTAATTTCATATTTACATGGCCTTTAGCCTTTTTCTTGACTGATCAATAACTTAATGCTTGTATTTATATGCTACAGGTGAAGCATGACTGCCGGAAAAATTATTGGAATTTGTGTTGCAGCCTCCGTTTTCGCATATGTATGCGATACACTAGTTTCAGATAAAAAGATTTTTGGAGGTCAGTTGGATCACACGCTATAGTCCATAGGTGGAGACGGGAGATCATCGATTGAAATTTAACAAAATGGACTTACCTCATATTTTTGTTTCATACCAGGTACAACCCCCAAAACAGTCTCAGACAAGAGTTGGTGGGAGGAGACTGATAAAAAGTTCCAAGCATGGCCTCGTACTGCTGGACCACCCGTCGTTATGAATCCTATTAGCCGACAGAACTTCATCGTCAAGTCGTCTGAGTCATGAAGAAGGGTAGCCATGAGTAACATTCTGCTGCCATTTTGATCTCCCATTTTTTCTCTTCTGTTTTAAGATTATTGCTTACTGGAGATGTCCAAGTTAATAATAATTTCTCCAGACTGACTCCGGTTTATGTCCTTATTGATCCTTTTACTATGAAAACTAATATGAACATGGTTAAAAGGTTTATTCAGACATTTATATTTTTTCGATTTACTCCGGCGATCGATGCTCGTCTCTGAATAATCATTTTTTTTTAATATGAGCATGGTTTCATCATTTAAGATTCCTCTGTTTCAGATTCATGGACTCAAAGATCAACTCTTGCTTTTCTTTTTTTTTTGGTCTTATTGCTAATCACACATTGTGTTTATCATGCTTGAACAGAATTGAAAGGAGAAAAAAAAATCAATGGTTGATTTTTTTTTAATGTAAATTTAATGCCATTTATGTATTCATACTTTTAATTTTCTCTATGTTTGTTTTTATCCACCTACGGACCAACCGCTTGCAATATGAAGTAGGACTACGTACAAGGTTTGACGTAGTAATAAGACGTTCATTTTTTTTATTCGAGGTTGGATGTTAACTAATGTGATTGATTAATTTTTATAAGATTAAGGACAATAAATTCTTTTTTAAAATTTATATTGACAGGAATGTTATGCACTTAACTATTTTTTTATGTTCATTTATCCATTTAAAATTTTGATCTAAACTTTAAAAAAGAAGTTATTTTAATTGTAGTAAACAAGTTCATCCTATATACTCCTTATAGTTCGTGATGTAAAAAGAGTTAAGTCATAAAATGATTAAAGATGGAAAATAAGTAAAAATTAAAAAAAAATCTAAGAACATAGGGGAGGAGAAATTTATGGGATTCAAACTCATGATCTCTAAAACACACTATAATAATTTTATCTTTGGGCGAAGGTTCTCTTCAGTACTGTTTATTTAATATAATATAAAAGCACTTCACTAAAATAGCACTCTAGTAATAGTTGACCTAAAATATCATTTGCAATGATTTGAAGAGCAATAATTTTTTTTTGAGTAATTCATGTGTTTAAGTTTTCGAATTTTTTAATTTTAGAGATGATCATAAAACATTTTTCATCAACCACTAAAATAAATCAACAAAAATACTCATGAAAGCTCAGTCAAGCGGTTATCATTCTTAGGTTCATCGGTTATCATTCTTAGGTTCGTCATTCCACGTTAAAAAATCCTTATAGTGTACCACATTGGGATTTAAAGTTTAAATATTTGATTAATCGTTGTACCATAATTTAGTGCTCAAGAGCAACTTTATTAAGCTTTGATAAAGAGCGACAATGAAAGTTATTTTACTTTAAAGATACATTAAAGGAATGGGGCACATAACTACATAACGTAAGTACATAACCCATAGTTATGTGATGTTGGACTTTTGAATCATCCACAAGAAGTACTTCCCGACTTACTTCGAAGATCAATGTGATCAAAATAGTTGCCTCAAGTTAAGTGTTATCTGGTAGGATGGTAAATGAATCAAACGTTCATGAACAAGATTGTACTTGATAAGAGTTTGTTTATGTTTGTTTAAGTGGTAAAGTCCATTTTGGTCCCTCTTATTTTCTACTTACCAAAAATAGTCCCTCCTCTTCTCGGGTTACTAAAATAGTCCTTCCTATTTCAAAATGTTTCCCGGATTCATCCTCTCGTTAGATTTCTGTTAAAAATAAACGAAGATAAAGTCTATCGCTCATTCATAAGTCCATTTTTATCTCTCTTGCTTGCCACTTATTTAAAAATAGCCCCTCTTCTTTACAGGCTACTAAAATGATTCCTCATATTTCAAAATATTAGATTTTCCTCCTATTTAAAAATGGTCCCACATCTTTTCTCACTTTATTTTTCCTATTAAATTTCTGTTAAAACAAACGAAAATAAAATTCATCACTTATTCATATCTTTGTTAGTTTATTTCTTCACATTTTCTTCAAATTAGATTTTTTTTTTGACTAAATTAATTTTGAATCATTAATACATATTTAACAATTATAAAGCCATAAGGAAAAAAAAGTTACGAAGAACAAAAGTGTTTTAATAAGCTGTAAAAGTTTAAATTATAATAAGAGAAAATACAAATGCTTTCATGATGTGCAGTAGGACTGAGTTTTATTTTTGTTTATTTTTAATGAAAATTTAATAGGAAAGATGAATCCGGGAAATATTTTGAAACATGAGGGACCATTTTGATAGTCTGAAAAGAAGAGGGACTATTTTAGATAAGTGACAAACAAGAGGGACGAAAATGAGCTTATGAATGAGTAATAGACTTTATCTCCGTTTGTTTTTAACGGAAATCTAACAGAAAGATGTATTCGGAAAATATTTTAAAATACGAGGCACTATTTTAGCAACCCGAAAAGAGAAAGGACTATTTTGGGATAAGTGAAAAATAAAAACGATTAAAATGGGCTTAACCTCTTCATTTAATATACACAAGATCAATTAAATAAATAAGCTTGAACACCTCGTTAAACTAAATAAAAAAGTTTGAACATATATGTATTTAGCTCATTAATATTTGTAAACAATGTTCGTGAATAATATTCATGAATAATATTCGTGAATAATATTCACAAATAATATTCATTAATATAATTCTTATCAACATGCTAAATAAATAAAAAATAAAATAAAATAAATGAATAAGTTTGAATTATCAAACTCAATAACTAATAAAATAAGCGAAAATTTTCAAATAATCAAACAAATTTGAATTGAAAGTTCAGTAACATCTAAATGAATTAAGCTTGTATTAAGAGCTTGATAACATCTAAATGAAACATGCTCAAGTTAAGCTTCAAATAAGCTCAAGTTCATAAAAATAAATTAAGTCAAGCTTGAAAAAAATAAATTAAGCCAAACTTAAATAATCATTTCAAAACTTGATTTATTTTAAGGTCGATTCGGCTTAATTTAATTATGTAATTAAATAAAGTAATAAACTTGAATATCTCATATCGGCCGATTCAGTTTATTTGCAACCTTACTCTGGTTATTTTTTTATTTTACTTTAAAGATACACTTCAATCTAGGGGTGTCAATTCGGGTGGGTCGGGTCGGGTTCGGGTCGGGTTGGGAAAAAATTTTTTTTTAACTCCCAACCCGAACCCGACCCGAACCCGATTTCAACCCGAAACCCCCAAACCCAAACCCGAACCCGAACCCGACCAACCCGACCAGACCCGAATAACCCGAAAAAACCGATTCAAAACGTCTTTTTTCGTCATTTTCTCTATAATTCTTCACTTTTATCTCAATACTTCATCATGATCATACTATATTGATATTAATATACATAAAAATATCTTAATTTTCAAAATAAAATTTGATTTAACCCCAAAAAATCCACAAAATATTAAATTTCGGGTCAACTCGAACCCGACCCGACCCGAACTCGAAAATTTTCAACCCGAACCCGATTTTTTTCGGGTCGATTCGGGTTGGGTCGTCGGGTCGTGTTGATTTTTGACACCCCTACTTCAATCTTACTAATAGCGCCTTTTTTTAATTTTCTCCTAAAAAATATTAATTTTCGGGAATACATAAAGAAGGATGCATCCTGAGATAAAGCAAAACTTCGGGATTTTTTTCGGAAATCTCATTTCACTCTCCTCTATTTTGAGAATCACTTCGGGGGTGTTTGGTTTGGGTATTTTCTGTTTTCATTTTCTTATTTTCTAGGAAATATTGTTTGGTTGGTATTTTTTAACTCCATTTTCAGAAAATGAAGATGTCATTTTCTAAGAAAACAAAGAATGAGAAAATATCGTTTTCAAAGGAGAATAGAAAATGCGGTACAAAATATAGAAAACGGGAAAATGCGCGATTTCCTCCTTTATTCCCCTTTATTCCCCTGGAACCCGATTCCCATGCCTAACTCCCCGCATTACCCTCTCGCATCACCCTCCGCCGCACGCCGCACGCCGCTCGCATCACACATCGCTCGACCCTTTCTCAGCCGCTCGCCTTCGCCGCATCACCCTCTGGCGCTCGCCTTCGCCTTCGCCTTCATCGCCTTCATCGCTCGACCCGATTCCCGTGCCCTAACTCACCTTCATCGCTCGCCTTCATCGCGGTATCACCCTCTGCCGGTCGCCTTCGCCGCTCGCCGTCATCACTCGCCTTCATCGCCGCTCGCCGTCATCACTCGCCCATTTAAAGCACATAATTTTTCCTAGTCTTGTAAATCACTTTGTACCTTCTCTTTTGCCAGAAACATAAGGAGCATTTTTTACACTGGGAATTATGCTATCTGAGAATCTTATAAGATCTTTCAAACATATCTATGATATTAAATTGAAGATTATGATTATTTGAGGCATTGCCTAATTCCCCTTGTGAGATTACTTGAACTGCTTCTAGCTTTGTGAAAATGGTGCACCAACCCTAGTAAACTTCTTAGTGCTTTTCAAGCTAAGGAAATACATCTTTGTCATATACGTCTAGTGCACAGTTTATGTATCCTTGATTGTTCTGCTATTTTACAACTGCCTGTTCTGCATTGATCCTTGAGGTGTTAAACTTAACACCAAGATCCATTAGATCTATTTTAAGTGTAGTAAGTCTCATATGACAGTGCCATAGTTTCCTGTTTTGATACCAGTGCCATAGTCTCCTGTTTTGTCTCATTTTATCTGTTTACTGTCAGTTCTTGGATAATAATATATTTCTTAATTTTCTATCATCCTATCAACACATGTTTCAGTTCAATTGTCATATTTGCTGGCTAGACCTTTTGTGTCAGTTGAATATTGATTGCTTTCTCTTAATCATAGAGCACAAGCAATTACAAATCTTATGGGAATTTTCTTTGAATCTAAGGAGTATTTTATGATCATGCACATGCATGATTTCATTTTTTATTGTCAGTTCTCTGTCCTTTTTAGAGTTTAGATAGATAAAAGGTTTGGAGGTTGAGTCCTTTGCATCGTCCACTTCTGTCTAGGCTATTGGATCTAATATTATGGTGACGTTATCAAAACAATGCATTCTCACCTGCTAGAATAATGAGGTCTAGGATGAAGCTGCTTGCATACAATCGATGGAATCCTTGCAACCTTGATGGAGGTTCATGGAACTAAGGAAAATTTGTTCTTTGTTGTGTTGTTTTGTTATTCTATTCTGACATTCGAAGTGAACAAATGTAATATCTACTAAATAAAGCAGTAAGGCTCAACTCTCTACTATATTCTACAGAGTAGTTTGTTTGCTATTCTTCTTTTTGTTTATAATCAAGATTTAACTGAAATGTATATGTGCAGGCTGATATTGCTTTGAGAAAGCCCCTTTGCAATGACCTATAGTGTATCCTTATTCACAATTTTTTGAGTAGGTGACCTTTTAGACAAGGACTTGGTTGTTTCCCAATTACCGGTATTGCTTTGATGGTTTATCTAAACAACTTTTCCCAAGATATGATCTATAAATTTAAAATATGTTTTTTATATTATTGATTAAAAAATTATTGATTAAAAAAGGAAAGGTTGATTAAAAAATATTTAAAAAATTTTTGATTAAAAAATATTATTTCTTAAATGAATTATAATGTTACACCGATTTTTATTTTTAAAAAAATTATTTTATTTATAATTTTCAATATTAACATACCAAACGCATTTTCCAATTTTCTTTTCTAGAAAATAGAGTTACAGTGTATCATACCAAACACATTTTCTGTTTTCTAAAAACTGGATCAGAAAATAGAAAACGGAAAACGGAAAATGAAAAATAGAAAATAGAAAAAATTTTCCAAACCAAACGCCCCCTTCAATTTTTCATATTTTTTCAAAACAATCATACTATCAAGGAAAAATCTAAATAAAAATTTTAAACAATATTATGACATTTTATAGATACACATTGATTGTCGTCCTGACATTATTGATTGCCTCCGACTGTAATCCCAAATCGAACTATATCTTACGAGGCACGATGAACCCATAAAAATAAAATATGACATCATTTCTTAAAATTTTACTCGGCATAACATTTTTCTTCGTAAAAAGGACAAATGAAAATTCTTTTAGGGCCAAAATGAAAATTTATCTAGTTCGAGACTTCTTCTCACGAGTGACGGCGTTGAGCGGGGCGCCAGCGCCGATTGCGATCTACTTCTGGATTTCCGGAGCTCATTCTGTTGATAAACTGTTCCTTCTTGAAATTGAAGTCGACTATTGAAGAAAACTGTGACGATCTTGCTCGCCTTTTCTTTCTCCTGCTCGCTCTTTTCACGAAGCGTCCGCTTTCGGCTGGATTTTGAGCAGCTATGAACAAGAGAGCGAACCCTAGCTGGTAAAGGTAGAAGGAGCTCAAAAGGGGCCTTTTTTGGTGCTTTTGAATCCAAAACAAGGTGTGTATCTTATCCTCAACCATGAATTCACAATATCTGTGTTCTTATTCCATTATCGGCCACATTCTCTTCATCTTTGTTTAACTAGATTGCTGTAATAAATGCAGATTTCATAAACTTGAGTGAAATGGAGAAGATGTTGTCTAGGGGAAATAGAGGCAAGAACATGAAGAGCAAGGTTTGTGTTCTTATTGATGAATTCACAAGATTTATATTCTCATTCCACTCTGTTTAACTATCACTAAGCAAAACCTAGATTGCTCTTGTAACATACAGATTTCATAAACTTAAGGGAATTGGAGAAGAAGCTGGTTAGGGAAAATTGAGGCAAAAAAATAAAAATGAAGAACAAGGTTTGTGTTCTATTCCATTATTAGCCACATTCTATGCATCTCTGTTTAACCATCACTAAGCAAAACCTAGATTGCTCTTGTAACATACAGATTTCATAAACTTGAGGGAAATGGAGAAGATGCTGCTGAGGGAAAATAGAGGCTAAAACATGAAGAACAAGGTTTGTGTTCTTGTTCCATTATTAGCCACATTCTATGTATCTGTTTTACTATCACCAAGCAAGAGTTTGATTGCTCTATTAACAGACATATTTCGTAAACTTAAGGGAAATGGAGAAGATGCTGTTTACGGAAAATAGAAGCAAAACATGAAGGACAAGGTTTGTGTTCTTATTTATGAATTCACAAGATGTCTGTTCTTATTCCATTATTAGCCACATTCTATGCATCTCTGTTTAACTATCACCAAGCAAGATCTAGATTGCTCTAGTAGCATACAGATTTTGTAAATTTATGTGAAATGGAGTAGTTGTTTAGGGGAAATGGATTCAATCTGATTCGATGTCAATCAAAGGGACGTGGAGCTGCATCCTGACTCAACTGTACTACCATTTGACTGGAAGAAATGGAGTTGGCACGAGATGTGCGTCCAGAACCTCACGGAGACAAAGATGCCCACCTTCCACCTGGTTTTTGCCTGCCCTCTGAGATCAAATGGCACAATTCCCTGCCTCAACGCCTTGTCCATGGCCTCCATTGCATCCTGGTCCAGTGGTATTGGTGACGAGGGAATGTGATAATTGAGTGGACGGGAGCTGTTCTTGGGAACCTCAAGTGACTTGGACTTCAGCACTGCAACATCCATGTCATGGAACCGGAGATGGAATCTCAGGGCGGAGAAGCTGGTGTGGGCCTTGTTGTTATCATTCACTGCCTCCAAATTTAGTGTTATCTCTATCTCGAGCAACCCTGATTGATCGTAGATGAGCCGGTCGAGATGTGCATAGGCCACCCTGATGTAGGGCATCTTTGGTTGGTAGACCTTGTACACTACGAACACCGCTATGCCCGCAATGATAACAGCTATCGTAAGGATGGCACACAGAACTGCAAGTATCCAGATCAGGAAATGTGTCTGCCGACCCTCTTTGGAAATCAGTGAGGGTGGCATTATGAGCCGTGACCAACAGCATTTGGGAACTGCGATTCGTGTTCTTATGATGTTAGCTATGGTATGAGGTCGGTCAGTGGCTTCATCCCTGTGCTGGGGTTCTTGTCCAAGGTAATGTGGAAAGTTTGGTATCTTCTTTGCCGAGTAATAGGTTTTCTTGCTAAATGTGATCTTTAAGACATATTGATTGCTTTCTTTGTTTCCCGAAGAAAAAATACCATGCTTGCCTTGTGCTGTGCAGTCCAACCTTTTCTTTACGAGGTGCCATCACTAGAGCTACACTTCATCTCTCGACTTGCCAACCTTGTTGAGTTAGCATTCACTTAATCATGATTGAGGAACCGATACGGCTAATATGTTTTCTCTCATCATAGTGTTCTAATCATTTTTGTGGGTGTTTGTGTTAGCAACCAAGTCTTTGGCTTCCGATCGGAGTTCAAGTACATGCCAACTTAAGATTGCATCAATGACAAGGAATGAATTTCAAACAAACATCTGCGGTTGGTGTATCCGAAATCGGTAAGCTTGCTTTCCCAAAACAATAGTAAATGCCTCGTTCGCTATGGAAACTACAAATGTTGTTATGTTCTTATGATGTTCTTTTGGTGAAGTTCATGTTCTATAGAAAATGTCGATGGTAGAGTTTTGTGAAACTTCAGATAACCGTAATTTTTTAAACAAAGTGAAAGCTGAGGCTTAAGCAAAGCTGAACGATCAGTTTTCTATTAGATGAATGTGGTTTGTAATTTATTCGAAACTTTTATTTATTTATTTATTTATTTTAGTTGGCATGATTAATTATTAATTTTGGGGGTGACCTATCCGGTCCTAGTTGTCAATGGGTCGGACTTGGATCTAGATGTGATGCATAAGAGATGAATTAGAAATTAACTTGGATGAAAATGATTGAAATTATGATTATTTTAGTATTAAAATGGCTGCAATATTCTCATTTTTTAAAAAAATATTTATTAAAAATAGGGATTTTTTTTGGCTATTTTCGCACGCGAGAGGGAAGAATCAAACATAGCGTTGTAAATGAATCGAATAAGTTTGGTATTCAGGTTGGCAAGAACTTGTCTATGTTCGTTTAAGATACACTAAATCAATTAAATAAATAAATTTGAATAGCTTATTAAACTAAACAAATAAACTTAAACACATATGTGTTTAGTTCGTTAACGTTCATGAATAATATTTGCGAATAATGTTCGAGAATGATATTATTAATAAAATTTTTATTAATATATTAAATAAATAAAAATAATAAATAAATAATTTTAAATTATTAAACTTAATAATTAATCATTCGAGTAAAAATTTTAAACAATCAAATAAGTTTGAATTGAGAGTTCAATAATATCTAAATAAATAAGTTTAAATTAAGTTCAAACTAAGCTTGAATTAAGAGTTAGATAACATCAAAACGAATCAAGTTAAACTTAAATTTCAAATAAATTGAAGTTCATAAAAAATAAATCAAGTTAAATCAATCATTTCAAAACTTAGTTCATTTTAAATTCGACTTGACTTAGTTATCTTATCAAATAAATTTTAATAACTAAAAATTCGGTGCACATTCTTGTGCATCATATGTATTTTTTTTTAATTTCTTTAATTTTAATACTATAACTAAAACTTTAAGTGATCGTATTAACATTACTACTGTAATTCCAATTGTAAAGACTAATCCTTAAATTTTAAACTTTAAATTCTAAGAAAAATAAATTACGTTTGATGCTTATAAGGTGGGCATCATTGGGTGTATAGGAAAATATTTTTCGGTATATATATATATATATATATATATATATATATATATATATATATATATATATATATGCGTCAGTGCTGTTAATTTTTTTGTTTAAAGTTAAGATATAATATTTAAGTTAAAGTTAAAAAAAAATAACACTAAATTTCAATGGATATATATATAGTGAAATGTTACCTTCTATATTCATCCGTGAGTATTCTACGAACTTAGTATTAAGTTTTTTTTTTTAACATTCTCCGTGAATTTAGTATTAATTTTTCTAATTTTGTTTTAAGAACCTTGCTCATTAAAAAAGAAATTAAAAAAACTTAATAAAAAACGCTGAGAAAAAAAAGTAGTTGACGAAAAATTAACAAAAAAAAACAACTACACAACAGTTGACAAGGAAAATATTTAAAGAAAAAAAACGAGAACAAACTTAAAAAAAAAATTTAATAAGTTTAGTGTTTCATTAAAAAAGAAATTAAAAAAAAACTCAATAAAAAAAAGTGCGTAAAAGTATGTATATAATATCATTAAAAGTAATGTTGAGAGTGGGATTTGAACCCACGCCCTTGCGACCAGAACCGACGCCTTAGACCAACTCGGCCATCTCAACCTTCGATATTTATCTGACTATATGATAATTATTTTATAAGTTTAGCTTATAAGATAATGGCCACCACTCACAACAAGAGGGAATAGATTCGAGCTGGGATGGACATTTCGACGCTTTTAAAACTTGTAATGGAGCACAATCATGAACCGAAGTCTTCTCTGCCAATCGAGCAAGGCTCAATGTGTTCAGTCAAAGAGAGATTCTTGTCTCCGCAAAAGCCTTTTCCGATACTCGCAACCTTCAATCGAATGCTCAAGACCCTCAATGCCTTTACCCTGCCTTTTACAATGCAGTTAGTGCAAATCAAGAGCAGTAACTACAGGACCAACACCTTCTCTTGCTCGAATGGCTATCACTGATTCACTGCTACTTCAATGATGCTGTCGAAATTGAGACTACTTCGATAAACACAAAATGTGTCCCTCGCGTAGCTCAATACTTCGCGGCATACCATCGGCTATAAACTAAAACTGCAGAGAAGTTTAAATTTAATAAGTAACAAAAGAACATAAATATGTCTTCAAATTCAATTAGCATCCTCCGATATGCGAACAATTTTCGAACTTATAACAAGGACTGTAAGCTTGCATTCGACTAAAGCAAGCTTCATCACTCGACTTGTCAACCTTGTGTTGGATATGGTGTGAATGGAAAGGGAGGTGTGGAGGAAAGAAGCTCTTTGGTGAGTGAGACTTTAGTTCAATATTGAGAGTTTCTAGACATAATTGTTGGTTTAAATTGTTTCACAAACATGATAGTTGTGACCAAATGTTAGGGAGAGATTCTCTCTCACGCGTGGGTACACAGGGGGTGTAAATCTAGGACCCGGATTTGTACTGAACCAAATAGACTCCTGTGCGCGCACGACCTGCGCGCGTCGAATGTTCGACCGATTGGGGCAAAATTTGTCCAAGCAGATAAACTAATATTTTGTCAAATTTTTTTCTCAGGTGTAACTGATGCATTAACTATTGATTAATGCTAAATCAGTAACCCTCAGACGTTTGGATCTGAATGGTTAATTGATAGTAAATGACGTTAATTCGGTCATTGATTACTGCGGGGTCTGAGCCTATATAAAGAAGTTGTAACCGAGAGCAAAAGATATATAGAGAAGAAATTATCTTCCACCTCCTTCCTGACCTCCCTGGATAGCATTCGGGTACTTCCTCAGTTCGCTACGAGCAACGAGTGCTCCGTTGTGCCCGTGCTCCCGCTGTTGTATCCTGAGAGACAGACGTTCATCTGAGCCTCGAAGCACCGTCGGAGAAGGACAAATCTGTTTTAAAGAAACTGCGCTGCGCAGGCGTCAGCAACTTCCTAGTCGGGACACGTCCGACTACTGCTCGGGAGCTCGGGAGATACTGCTTAGAAGCTCAGGAGATCCTAGTCGGGAGACTCCACTCGGGAATTCAGCTCGAGAGATACTGCTCGGGAGCTCGGGAGATCTTAGTCGGGAGACTCTGTTCGGGAATTTAGCTCGGGAGATTACAATCTGCATAAAAGACAGCTTGGGTCACTCAACAGTTAAGTGAAAATTAGTTTTGTAATTTTAATTTATTGTAAACTTTCCGAAAGGAGTACATTTCCTCCAATACCTTGTTGAGTTAGCATTCACTAATTAAGCATGATCTAATATATCAACAATTTTCTCTCGTCATAGTGTTCTAATCATTTTTGCGGGTGTTTGTGCTTTGCAACTAAGTCTTTGGCTTCCGAGCGGAGTTCAAGTACATGCCAATTTAAAGATTAGTTCAATGACTAGGAATGAATCTCAAACAAACATCTTCAGTTGGTGTATCCGAAATCGGTAAGCTTAATTGCTTTCCCTCAACAATATATAGTAAATGCCTGGTTCGTTATGGAAATTTCGAATGATGTTGTTATGTTCTTATGATGTTCTTTCGACGAAGTTCATGTTCTATAGCCATGATTGAATTAGAGCTACCAGAGGAATTAGATGTTAATTTGGATGAAAATGATCGAGAATTTTGATTATTTTAGTATTAGATTTTTTTTAATTTGGACTATAATATTCTCAATTTTATTTTAAATTTGGTTTTTAAAAATAGGGACATTTTTGGCTATTTCCACATGCAAGAAAAAAAAATGATGAACAAAGTAATAGGTGAATCTGAGATCATTAGTTCCATCGCACAGAAGTTTTCCATCGATTGATAGAGTAAATTAGAAAGTGTCACAGCGAACGGTGTAGAAGACAAGCGTCTTAGAGTTCATGTCCCATTTAGAAGTAAAATTCCTACAATAAACTTCCACACAGTTGAGATATATGATCGGAATAAATAATCCCAAACCGTCTGAGTAAAATGTAAAAGCTATTTACAAAGTTAGGTTGTTTGAAAGACTTGGCCAAGATGTCCAGTCAATACCAAGATATTCAACCGAGACAAAGATATCTAGCCGAGACCGAGTTTTAAGTAAGAAAGAGTTGTCGAGACTGAGCTGTTCAACAAAATTGAGATGCAAAAAAGAGTTATCGAGATCTGTGGTACAATTTTCTTAAAATAGATTTATCCTCCTCCGGTTGTTCTTTGAGATTATGATGGGCGCCCGTTTCTTAGAATATAATGTCAGAACCACGTATATAACCAAACACTAGTTGTTCGCGGTGAACTGAGAAAATACACGATTGCTATCACAAGTAAACCACCGAGTGATAATGCACAACGAAGAGAAAATTTGGGAGAACGAAGGTATTGGAAAATCTTTGTTACTTGCTCTCCTCTTTTTTTTCCTCTTGGTTATGACTTTTTTATATCCGACCTTATACTCTTGTGGTATTCAATGGCCGAATTAAAGCCAATAAAATCTCAAACGTATGATGGCTACAGATTCTTTATTAATCATTGATTGTATATTTTAATTAAAGCCAATTAAAGATCAAACGTATGAAGGTTAAAGATTCTTCATTAATAATTGATTGTATATTTTATCCTAAATGGTATGGCATTCGACATGAGTCAATTTGGTTTAGTGCAATCCGGGCCCTAGATTTGCACCCTCGCTCACCCATGCGTGAGGGAGAGCGTCTCCCCATACATTTGTTCATAATTATCATGCTTGTGAATCAATATAAACCAACTAATATGCTTTGAAAGTTGAAACTTTCAATGTGTGACTAAAGTCTCATTCACAATGGAGTCTCTTTTCTCTCTACATATTTTCCATTCACATTTCCAACAATACCCAAAATGAATGGAAACAGAGTATGTGATATTATTTAGCGATTGAGTCCTATATAGGATAGATAAATTTTACTCTTTAAACCTTCTTTTATGAAGATCTATTTGCTTGTTGTCTAACAATAGATATGCTGCCCTTAAACTATTTTATCATTTATGTAAGTATTGACATATCTCACCAAGATTCTCCTTGATGCAACTGATCAATTATTATAAGTGTGTTCGTTCTTGACCATGAAGACGTCTGGTTTTGTGAAAAGTTCTAAGAATATATTTCGAATTCTCTTCGAAGTGACTCCACTTCTTTCTCACATAGGTGATCTTTTGAGAGTATACTATATTTCTCTGTTGGATAATTAAAAATCATGTACTTAACTTCCATCTTTCACTAATCCTTTGGGTCATTCATCCACAGTGAGCAACTTTATCGATGCAGTTAGATTATTCCTTTGAGCCTAATTTTTTGGATCTACAATTTAAATAGGTTGGGTTTCCTTTATATCAGCATTTCACATCGCATCAAGCTATCCCTTGCGATAAACTTGCAACTAACTCTTTTTGTTTAATCCTTTAGTTAGCGGATCTGCTAAGTTATCCTTTGACTTCACATAGTCAACAGCGATAACTCCCATGAAGAGTAATAGTGCAATGGTATTACGTCAACGACGTATATGTCTAGACTTACTATTATATAGATAGCTCTATGTCCGACCAATTGACGATCGACTATTGCAATGTATGTAAAATTATCGATATAGGATTTAACCATCTAGAAACATCTTCAAAGAATTGTCGTACTCATTTATCCTTTTCACCATATTTGTTAAGAGCTTCAAACTCATATTCTATCATGAATCCGGTTATTACGATTTACTTGGAAGATTTCCATAAAATAACTGTACTTTTCTTAGTGAATACATATCCATTCTGAATCTTTTATGTCAGATATCCAATTTATATTGTTGTATTCTTTGACATAATAGGATATTTTCTATAATATAGTTCATATTCACGTACGAATATACCTCAGTACATTATTCCTTTTTCAGTGCTTAACATCGGGATTACTTATGTATCTACTCTGTTTATTTACTGTATAGACTAAGTTTGGTCGTGTACTGATAAACATCATTTTGTCATGATAATTAGTATGCTATATTTATACTTTTCGATCTTCTCATGCGTTAATTTCAAGATTATATCATATTTAATGAGTCATATATATTTTTGGACTCAATTATAAATTTTTTCATAGTTATGATATTAGATGTTAATATTTAGATATATTCTTTATATGTATAAAAGAATCGGGACTTTGAGTCTAAAAGGATTAAATTTGGGCTCAGATCTGGGCTTAAACAAGGAGATCTGAACAATCTGAGTCATTCGGTCTGATCCATCCATATCAAAGTGAAATAAATTATCACCATTGATCGAGATCCGAAAGAATCTTACCGGTCCACCTAAATGTGAGAGTGGGATAAAATAGTGCTTAAACTTTAAAAAAAAAATCAATAAAAAAAAGTGCACGAAAGTATATATATAAAACAAAGAAACTCAATAAAGCAGTGATAAAAGTTACGATAAAAAAAACAAGAATGATTTAATTAAATAGTGTTTAAAAAGAAATTTATAAACTCAATAAAAAAAAGGTGCATAAAAGTATTTACAGAAAATAAATTAACCAATGTTTTAAGGAAATAATGTTTAAAAAGAAGTTTATAAAACTCAAAAAAATGGACAAAAGTATTTACAGAAAAAAAAGGGTGTTGAGAGTGGGATTTGGGCTCAAATCTGGACTTAAACGAGGAGATCTGAACAATCTAAGCCATCCGATTTCATCCATTCTGATCCTGTCGACAAGCGAAGACCGGTTCTAACTCGGATGGCTCGGTCTGACCAAGACGACCCGGTCTGCTATGACTCGGGGGGTCGGACTCGGGCTGAATAGGAGTCGGGCTTAGATGAGGGTAGAGACTGAAATCACTCGGCTCGGACCGAAATGGAGCTCACAAAGTAGTGTTGTGGTTGCAAATTGGCAGCGATCTCTTCTTTGGAGCCCAAAGGGGGGTTTATATAGGGGAAGGAAAACCATCTGCCATGTCAGAGACATTCCATCTCATTAAGGATGAGTCAGTTGTCAGACTGTGTAGCCGGTGGGTCTGGTTGTTTTATGAGGCTGACACAGCCGCCTGACAGTCTGTCCAGGTTGTCCCTTCGGACCTTCATTAATGCTGGCGGCTATGTCAGGTCATGATTATGTCAGAAATCTTTTTCGGACAGTGAGGCAATTCGGCTGATCTTTACTGCTGCCGGACCCTTCACTGGCTCTGGGTCGGTCGCTCCGGGGTATGTCTCCCTGTCACCCTGGATCGGTCGGGTGAGCTCGGGTCATAAATCTCCTAGCGTAGGACTAACTTGAGGCGCTCGGCTGAGGACAATTGAGCTGAGGGATCTACTTTGGGCAACTGGCCCCGAGTGGCGACCTCGGGGCGGCTGACCCCGAGCGGCCGACCTCGGGCGGCTGACCCCGAGTGGCCAACCTCGGGTGACTGACCCCGAGTGGCCGACCTCGGGTGACTGACCCCGAGTGGCCGACCTCGGGCGGCTGACCCCGAGTGGCCGATCCCGAGTGGCCGATCCCGAGTGGCTGACCTCGAGCGGCTGACCCCGAGTGGCCGACCTCGGGTGGCTGACCCCGAGTGGCCGACCTCGGGTGACTGACCCCGAGTGGCCGACCTCGGGCGGCTGACCCCGAGTGGCCGATCCCGAGTGGCCGATCCCGAGTGGCTGACCCCGAGTGGCTGACCTCGAGCGGCTGACCCCGAGTGGCCGACCTCGGGTGGCTGACCCCGAGTGGCCGACCCCGGGTGACTGAGCCCGAGAAATCTCGCCTGGGCCGATTTATTTCCCCTGGAACCCGATCGGGCCTCCGACCGAACTCCAAAAAAACCACCTGACCGGATCACAAGCCTCCCCTTCAGGTCTAGTCGAAGGAGGCTCATGGCCCGACTGACTAGACTCTTGGCCCGGTCGGTCGAGCTCCGTTTCGCGTTCTAGGGCATCGCTCCGTACTCCTAATCTCCTTCTTAAATGCCGTATCTTTTGTCCAATCATACATTAATGCAAGGGCACGCGTCGCCTCCCGACTGGACTTTCCAGCATCGAGGCGTCATCGGCATGGCGGGAGTGTCGTCAGAGCAGAGTTTCGTAGCCTTGGGAAGGAGCAAGGGATGGACGACCCGGATTGCATCCCGCCTTTTCCCCCCATCATTATCCAACGGCCCTTGTTGTTGTGGTCCCGGTATAAATAGTCCCACCTCTTCATTTTCGTCCCCTCCGTCCTCGCCTCCTGTTTCTTTATTCCCTTCTTGTCCGACCTCTGCCGTCAACATCCTCGATTTCCGGCGAACAGTGTTTCCGGTGAACCTCGTCCCTAGGTACTCTTTCTCCCTCCCGAGTCTTTGTTTCATATTTCCCGACCTTGTCTTGATGGCCGAGTCGTCCACACCCCCTGAGCCGTGGTACGTAACGACTCGCTCTTCACTGAGCTTGGGCCAGTTGGAAACTTTACGCATAGACTATGGCATTCCCGAAGACCATCCCATGGCCCTACCCGACCGTCGGGGTCGGCCGCACGGACCCCCTATGAATTACTTCACCGTCTTCTCCGACCAGCTGTTAGCCGGCTTACGTTTCCCACTTCATCCGTTCTTTCGGGAGGTCTGTCGATATTTCCAGGTGTCCTTGTCCCAATTAGCCCCCAACTCAATCAGGATCTTGTGCGGCACAGTAATTGTCTTTACCGCCCATGAAATTCCCCTCACACCCCAGGTATTTAATTACTTCTACTATCTTAAGAAGCAAGAACCCGGGAACTTCTATTTCCAAGCCCGTATCAACTCAGCTTTTTTAGAAAAAGTCCCTTCTTCCAACAAAGGTTGGAAATCCCACTTTTTTTTATATCCAGACGAATCCTCCCCCGACCTGGCCCACCGCGTGGGTAGAAGACCTTCCGAACCCACCCCGACTGCCCAAAAACCTCCGCTCTGATCCGGGCTATCAGCTGGTCTTCTCACGACTCGGTGGGATCCGATATCACGCGGGCCAGTTGCTGATTGACGGCGTGTTGTATTTGTTCAAGTTGAGCCAAGTTTATGCAGAGCTGCCTGGCACCCTTGGTAAGTCTCTACTTGGTTGGTCGGCAGGTTAATGCTAACTAAAACTCTCTCCTTATTGCAGCTGAGACAATGTTTAGGGCTCGGGTTGGCGATGTAATGGCTCGGGAGGAAGCGGCCATGGAGGCTTTGGCTGCCCGGCTAGCGGCAGAGCGGGCCGTAATTCCTGTGGATGTTGCCCCCGCTCCTGAGCGACCGGCAGTCGGGGAAGAGGCTCGGGAGGAAGATCTACCCTCCGGCGATTCAGATGATACCCCCCAAGTCGTAGACGAGGGATCTGCAGAACCAGCAGGAGAGGCCGAGGTAGAGCAGCCGGAGCCCGAGGGCTTAGTCAGGAAACGGCGCCGCTGCGTATTTCCCCGGATGCGTCCCCCACCTCCACGCCGACCATTCAGCCGGAACCAGCCGCGCCCGGTACTCGGGTACCAGCGACTGCCTCGACTCAACCCTCATTCGGTACCCAGGGGTCAATTCCGCCTACCCCTCGCTCGGGAGCCACGGCTCCTCCTTCCACAGTACTCCCTTCCGGGGCCTCCACCTCGGGCACCGCACCATCTCGACCGGTGCCTTCGACGGGCCCTGCCAGCGTCACTGCGGTGGAGGCTCTCTTGTCGATGCGTTCACCTCCCCGAGCGACCTTGGACATCGACGTCCCGTCAGCGACCGTACTGACTCGGATAGTTCAACCTCAGCCTCTTAATTTGCACGGCCATCTGGCATCCAGTTGGGATCAGGGTCAAGCTATAGCCACCGTGACGAATCCCATGAGTCTGGCCGATAGTTTCTTCGTAGACTCGACTCAGGTACATCCTTCCTCTGCTTGGCCATTTATGTAAATGCCTATGATATTAATTCCATCTTGCAGCATTGGTCGGCTAGCCAAGCGGTCAGTCGGGCGTTAATCACCAACATCAGGGAACGCCGCGCGGCTGAATGGAAAGTGAAGGAGTTGGAGGATAAGCTGGCCTCCTGTGTTGTTCCTCCGGGTGATGAAGGTCGAGATCAATTACGCTCGGAGATAACCGCCTTGAGGCTTCAGTTATCCGACTTGGAAGCTCGCTCCGAGGAGGAACAGCGTGCCATGGCTCAGGCCGCCGTAGAAGGGGAACGCCTGACCCATCGGGTGGGGCACTTAGAAGGCGAGAAGAAAATCCTGGAGACTCGCAATGCTCGAACCCGCTCTGACTTAGACAAGAAAGTTGTTGAGGCGACAGGTCTTCGGAGGCAACTGAAGGAGTCGGCCGTAGCTCACAATCAGACCCAGTTGGCGTTGAAGAACAAAGAGGCCGAGCTGGCTGCCTTGCAAGAGACCTCTCAGACCCTGGAGTCTCAACTGGCAGAGGCCAGGCGACTACTGGCGACGCGGGACGCTGCACTACAAGGCAAGGACTCGGAAAATGCCCGGCTAAAGAAGGAGCTTGAGGACTATCGGTCAGGCGAGTCAGCTCGGATCGAAGCAGCCCGCCTGGCCTACATCCAATCAGATCCTTTCCTCGACCAAGTGGCAGAGCGCACAGGTGGTATGATCCTATATGGCGTTCGGGGCGCCATTCAACAACTGACTGAGGCCGGCCACCTTCCTCCTGATCTCCCTCCCAATGCAGTGAAGCCGACACGGATCGAGGCATCGATTCCTGAGGACGCCTTTCCCCCCTTCACTTAGACTAACTCCCCTCCTTTACATATTTTGTTCCGCCTGGGCTCTAAGGCCTTACAACTTTTGCGCGTGTCTTGCTCGGCCCTCGAGGCCTCATTTTCGCAATGTCTGATAGCCTTACTTCAATTATCTCAACTTTTCACGTCCTCACCCTTCTTGGTCGTGTATCGTCTTTGTTAATGTATGATGTATGAGATTCTGACTGAAGCCCGTTCGTTCGGGCTCGATTTCTTTAGGTCGACCAGAAAATTTCGCTAAGTGTTGGACGCTCGAGACAGTCACGTTATCAACCACTCGGCGCCAAATTTAATCCAGTGGATGTCCCAACCCAACTATGTCTCTCGGAAGGGTCGGCATCCTCACTCGGCAATTGATGCTTGGTCGAGTCGGCGCCCTGACTCGGCAGTTGATGCTCGGTCGGGTCGGCGCCCTGACTCGGCCATTGATGCTCGGTCGGGTCCGCGCCCGGACTCGGCGATTGATGCTCGGTCGGGTCGGCGCCCTGACTCGGCGATTGATGCTCGGTCGGGTCGGCGCCCGGACTCGGCGATTGATGCTCGGTCGGGTCTGCGCCCGGACTCGGCGATTGATGCTCGGTCGGGTCGGCGCCCGGACTCGGCGATTGATGCTCGGTCGGGTCGGCGCCCGGACTCGGCGATTGATGCTCGGTCGGGTCGGCGCCCGGACTCGGCGATTGATGCTCGGTCGGGTCGGCGCCCTGACTCGGCCATTGATGCTCGGTCGGGTCGCGCCCGGATCGGCGATTGATGCTCGGTCGGGTCTGCGCCCGGATCGGCGATTGATGCTCGGTCGGGTCGGCGCCCGGACTCGGCGATTGATGCTCGGTCGGGTCGGCGCCCGGACTCGGCGGTTGATGTTATGGGAATATATTGCTTCGTGGTTGTTTTGAGCAAGAGTCTGGACACCGTCCGACTTACCCTGGCCGAACGTGGACCGCCACGCCCGACCGGGCCCGACCGAACGTGGAACGCCACGCCCGATCGGCGCCGAGTCCGGTGGGTGCGTGGGAGCATGCCCACTTATAACTCGCCGGAGCAAGAGTCTGGACACCGTCCGACTTACCCTGACCGAACGTGGATCGCCACGCCCGACCGGGCCCGACCGAACGTGGAACGCCACGCCCGGTCGGCGCCGATCCGGTGGGTGCGTGAGCGCGAGCTCACTTATAACTTGCTTTTGCAAGAGTCTGGACACCGTCCGACTTACCCTGACCGAACGTGGACCGCCACGCCCGACCGGGCCCGACCGAACGTGGAACGCCACGCCCGGTCGGCGCCGATCCGGTGGGTGCGTGAGCGCGAGCTCACTTATAACTTGCTTTTGCAAGAGTCTGGACACCGTCCGACTTACCCTGACCGAACGTGGACCGCCACGCCCGACCGGGCCCGACCGAACGTGGAACGCCACGCCCGGTCGGCGCCGATCCGGTGGGTGCGTGAGCGCGAGCTCACTTATAACTTGCTTTTGCAAGAGTCTGGACACCGTCCGACTTACCCTGACCGAACGTGGACCGCCACGCCCGACCGGGCCCGACCGAACGTGGAACGCCACGCCCGGTCGGCGCCGATCCGGTGGGTGCATGAGCGCGAGCTCACTTATAACTTGCTGTGGTTGTTTCCCCTGGAAAGCTGGAGTTGGTCTTTCTCTTCGCTTTTTCTGATTACAGTTACAAGAGTTATTCCGCTCCACTCTCCTCACGGTACAATTTTAAGTGTACTGCACTCCAAGGTCTGCCCAGTCGTTTTCCTTGAGCATCTTGTAGGTAATAGGCTCCCGACCCCAACGCCTCGACCACCAGAAACGGACCACTCCATGGAGGCTCCAGCTTGCCTACTTCTCCCACTGGCTTGACTCTTTTCCATACCTTGTCCCCCACTTGGAAATGTCGAGGTATGACCTGTTGGTTGTATCTATTCCGCATCCTTTGTTGGTAAGCGGCCATACGGACTGAAGCCTTAGCTCGGACCTCCTCAATCAGATCTAGCTCAGCTCGTCTCTTTTCTGCATTGTCTTCCCCATATAAACGTCTCCTGTCCGACTCACAGCCGACCTCCATAGGGACTACTGCTTCACTCCCATAGACCAACTGAAAGGGGGTGCAGCCCGACCCCTCTTTGGGTGTGGTTCGGAGGGCCCATAGGACACCAGGAAGCTCATCCACCCAAGATCCGCCGACCTGGTCTAGCTTGGCTCTGAGCCCTTTCAGGATCTCTCTATTGGCTACCTCGGCCTGGCCATTACTCTGGGGGTATGCCACGGAAGTAAAGGCCTGCTGAATTCCAAATTCCTTACACCAATTTCTGATAACCCGACCCTGAAACTGCCGACCGTTGTCTGACACCAGCTTGTGAGGTATGCCATACCGGCACAAAATGTTCTGCCAAAGGAATTTCTTCACAGCTTGTTCGGTGATCCGGGCCAGAGCTTCCGCTTCGACCCACTTGGAGAAATAGTCTACTGCTACCAACAAGAATTGCTTCTGGCCGGCTGCCCTGGGGAAGGGTCCCACTATGTCCATGCCCCACTGGTCGAAGGGACAGGACACAGTGGAAGCCCTCAGCATCTCGACAGGTCGGTGCGATAGGTTTTGATACTTCTGGCAAGATAAACAAGAAAGAGCTATCTTCTCTGCATCCTTTTGGAGAGTCGGCCAAAAATAACCGGCCAGTAGAACCTTCCGAGCCATGGACCGGCCTCCTGAGTGATTTCCGCAGCACCCCAGATGCACTTCCCTGAGCACATAGTCTGCGTCTTCTTTTCCGAGGCATCTGGTCAGAGGTTGGGAAAAAGCCCGCTTGTATAGTGCGTCCCCTATCAGAGTGAATCGAGCTGCTCTGATCTTCAATATCCGAGCTTGCTCGGGGTTATCTGGCAGAGTCCCCTCTTTCAGGTAAGCGATGAACGGAGCTCTCCAGTCCCCCTCTATCTCTGCTTCTGCTTCCCTCTCGATTTGAGCTACCAGCATGACCTGGGGTGAAGGTTTGGGGAAAACCCATGGACGGACCGAGCTGGCCAGCCTGGCCAGCTCATCCGCCTTGGCGTTGTCCCCTCGGGGGATCTGGATAAGCTGGACTTCTTGAAATTCTGCTTGTAATTTCTGATATGCTTCTACATAAGCCTGCAGCTTCTCATCATTCACTTCGAAACGTCCGGCCACCTGCTGAGTCACTAACTGAGAATCAGAGTGCAGGATGACTCGAGTGGCCCCGACCTGCCTAGCCGCTTGGAGGCCGGCCAAGAGGGCCTCATACTCCGCCTGATTATTAGTAGCTTGGTATTCTAGTCGCACCGCGAGATGAATGGGGTCTCCCTTAGGAGACATTAACAGAATGCCTAAGCCACTCCCCACCCGAGTGGCCGACCCATCCACGTATATCTTCCAGACCTCTTCTTCTTCCCCCGTATGAAGTTCACTCAAGAAATCTGCCAAGGCCTGAGCTTTGATCGCCGTTCTGGGCTGGTATTGAATGTCGTACTCGCTTAGTTCAGTTGTCCATTTGACCAACCGACCTGAGACTTCAGGATTGATCAGGACCTTCCCGAGTGTGCTATTGGTCAACACTCGGATGGGATGGGCCAGAAAGTAAGGTCGCAGTCGCCGAGCCATTAACACCAAGACATAAGCTAACTTCTCGAGTGTAGTATACCTACACTCGGCCTCTTTGAATAAGTGCCCAAAGAAATAGACCGGTTGTTGCTCGGTCTGTTTCTGGGTTACAAGTACAGCGCTTGCAGCTCCATCAGTGGAAGATAAATAAACATACAGGGGTTCTCCTTCTTCTGGCTTGGCTAGCACCGGCAGACTGACCAAGTAAGCTTTCAACTCCTCGAAAGCTCGGTCACACTCGGCATCCCATTGAAATTTGGAGGCCTTGCGCAGGATCTTGAAGAATGGCAAACTTCTGTCAGCTGAACGAGAGATAAATCGGGACAGAGCTGTGATCCTCCCGGTCAAACGCTGCACTTCTCTTAGGTTCTTGGGTGGCGGCATGTCGAGCAGAGCTCTCACCTTGCCTGGGTTGGCTTCTATCCCCCGCTCAGTCAGGATGTAGCCTAGGAACTTCCCGCTTTTGGCTCCGAACAAACATTTTGCAGGGTTGAGTTTGAGGCCATACCTTCGAAGGGTGCAGCAGGTCTCCCGGACATCAGCTATCAAGTCGGCAGCCCGGTTGGACTTGATAAGGATATCATCCACATATACTTCCACATTTCTCCCGATCTGATCCTTAAAGACCCTATTCATCAATCTCTGGTATGTAGCTCCGGCATTCTTGAGGCCGAAGGGCATAACAGTGTAGCAATATGTGCCCTCTGCTGTGACAAAACTAACCTTTTCTTGATCTCCTGGGAACAATGGGACTTGATGGTATCCCTGATAAGCGTCCAGCATGCAAATAAGCTCACATCCTGCGGTAGAATCCACCATCTGATCTATTCGGGGAAGCGGGTAGAGATCCTTGGGACAAGCTTTGTTGAGGTCTCGAAAATCTATACATACTCTCCACTTATCGCCTGGCTTGGAAACCAACACCACATTAGACAGCCAGGCCGGGAACTGGACCTCGCGGATATGCCCAGCCTCCAGCAGTCTCTCCACCTCTGCCCTAATGACCTTGTTCTGCTCTGGGCTGAAATCTCTTTTCTTCTGCTTTACGGGTCGGGCGTCAGGGTAAACATGCAGTTTGTGCTCCATGATCTCGGGCCTGACCCCTTTCAGATCTTGCTGCGACCAGGCGAACACATCTGATTTTGAGTCAGACACTCTATCAGCTGTTGCCGGAGGTCGGTCGGCAGCTCCGGCGCTATTCTCACCCTGGTTCCTTCTCGGTCGGGCAATAATTGGACCTCTTCTTTTTCTTCTTTCATTTCGTCCCAGGGAGAGGGCTGAGAGGATTGCACCATGTTACAACTGGCTGGGGCAGTTCGGCAAGCCTTGCTGACTTCTACGCGAACATCATCCACATAACATCGGCGGGCGACCTTCTGATCTCCTTTGGCTTCCCCCACTTGGTCACCCACTGGGAATTTGACCTTTAAGTAAAAGGTGGACACCACGGCCCGGAACTCGTTCAGCACTGGCCGACCCAATATGGCATTGTAGGCCGAGGGGGCATCCACTACTAGGAATGTGGCCCACCTGGTCCTCCTCAAGGGTTCCTCGCCGAGTGATATGGCCAGCTTAATCTGACCCAAAGGCTGTACTTCATTTCCAGTGAACCCGAACAGAGGTGTGGCCACGGGTCGGAGCTCGGTCACTTCAATCTGCAATTGCTCGAAAGCTTTTAAGTACAGGATATTCACCGAACTTCCCGTATCCACAATAGTTCTGTGGATCTGGTAGTTGGCTACGATCGCGGTGATGACCAGGGCATCCTCATGAGGGACTTCTACTCCTTGCAGATCTGATGGGCCGAAGCTGATCTGCGGGCCTTGAGCTTGGGCGGAACTGCAGCCCACTTGGTAGATGTCAAGTCGCCTAGCCTGGGATTTCCGAGCTCTGTTGGAATCTCCATAGGTGGGGCCTCCCGAAATCACGTGAATGGCCCCGTGCGCTGCATTCTGTTGGTTGGCCTGTTCCTCATTAACATTGCCGCGCTCGGGAGAGGCGGGGGTCGGGAACAATTGTCTGACTGAAGAGGTGGTTGGCCGAGCCAGGGACTCGGGTTGGCGTGGTGACGTCCTTCCCCGTCCCCGACCGCCTCCTTGGTGAGCTCCTCTCGGGCTTCCTCGACCAACACGACCTCGACCTCTGCTGGCCTGCCAACAATCTTGCAAGTCGTGTGTATGACTGTTATGAAAGGAACAGTAGGGTTGCCATCGGGAAGGAAGGCAACCCTGGGCCACTTGCTGTACTATTCCCTTTTCCGTTCCTTGCCGATGACCCGCGGCTCTAGGACTCCTGAGGGGTCCTCCGGGGAGTACGCTTCTCTGATGATGCTGGGGAGCTTCGGGTGTGGGCCTGACTTCCGGCCGCCTAGCAGCCTGTGCTTCCTCGACATCAACATACTTGCTAGCTTTGCCCAGAAGGCTCTCGAAGTCCTTTGGGGGCTTTCTGATCAAGGATCTAAAGAACTCGCCCTCTTGCAAGCCCTGAGCAAAGGCACTCACTAGTACCTCCGGCGTGGCTGTCGGTACATCTAACGCAACTTGGTTGAATCTTCTAATGTAGGCTTTCAGAGATTCCTTGGGACCCTGCTTCATGTTGAACAGGTTTAAGCTGGTCTTGTAATGCCTCTTGCTGCTTGCAAAGTGTTGCAGGAACACTCTTTTAAAGTCAGTGAAATTTCTTATTGACCCTTCGGGGAGCCTGTCAAACCACCGCTGGGCTGGTCCGGCTAGAGTGGTCAGAAAGGCCCGGCATTTAATGCCATCTGCGTACTGGTGCAGCAGTGCAGCGTTGTCAAATTTTTTCAGATGCTCCTCAGGGTCCGTGACCCCTCCGTACTCGGGGATGGAGAAGGGTTGAAAGTGCTTGGGAAGCGGTTCCTGCAGGACCTGATTGGAGAATGGGCATCCAGTCAATTCAGTCGGGACTGGAACGAGTGGAGCCTTGCCTTTGCTGGTTCGGGCACGATTAGAGGAAGCTTCATGGGGGTCAGACTGCCCTGCTCCTTCGGCCGGCCTGAACAGTGCTGGGTGGAAAACGGGGCCATCACCTTGCCGAGCTCCTCCTTCGGTGCCCGGCCGAGCGAGGGGCTCGGTCGGACCCTCCTGGGTGAATCGAGCAGCTGCCTGTTGCTCAACCGCTAACTTTCTAGCTCTAGCTTCGACTAACAGATCCAAGTCTTCTTGTGAAAGCATCACGGGCCTCCGGTTGGAGTCACTCATCTTCGTCTTTCGATCAGGCAGATTCCCACAGACGGCGCCAAATTTGATCCTGTCGACAAGCGAAGACCGGTTCTAACTCGGATGGCTCGGTCTGACCAAGACGACCCGGTCTGCTATGACTCGGGGGGTCGGACTCGGGCTGAATAGGAGTCGGGCTTAGATGAGGGTAGAGACTGAAATCACTCGGCTCGGACCGAAATGGAGCTCACAAAGTAGTGTTGTGGTTGCAAATTGGCAGCGATCTCTTCTTTGGAGCCCAAAGGGGGGTTTATATAGGGGAAGGAAAACCCTCTGCCATGTCAGAGACGTTCCATCTCATTAAGGATGAGTCAGTTGTCAGACTGTGTAGCCGGTGGGTCTGGTTGTTTTATGAGGCTGACACAGCCGCCTGACAGTCTGTCCAGGTTGTCCCTTCGGACCTTCATTAATGCTGGCGGCTATGTCAGGTCATGATTATGTCAGAAATCTTTTTCGGACAGTGAGGCAATTCGGCTGATCTTTACTGCTGCCGGACCCTTCACTGGCTCTGGGTCGGTCGCTCCGGGGTATGTCTCCCTGTCACCCTGGATCGGTCGGGTGAGCTCGGGTCATAAATCTCCTAGCGTAGGACTAACTTGAGGCGCTCGGCTGAGGACAATTGAGCTGAGGTATCTACTTTGGGCAACTGGCCCCGAGTGGCGACCTCGGGGCGGCTGACCCCGAGCGGCCGACCTCGGGCGGCTGACCCCGAGTGGCCGACCTCGGGTGACTGACCCCGAGTGGCCGACCTCGGGCGGCTGACCCCGAGTGGCCGATCCCGAGTGGCCGATCCCGAGTGGCTGTCCCCGAGTGGCTGACCTCGAGCGGCTGACCCCGAGTGGCCGACCTCGGGTGGCTGACCCCGAGTGGCCGACCTCGGGTGACTGACCCCGAGTGGCCGACCTCGGGCGGCTGACCCCGAGTGGCCGATCTCGAGTGGCCGATCCCGAGTGGCTGACCCGAGTGGCTGACCTCGAGCGGCTGACCCCGAGTGGCCGACCTCGGGTGGCTGACCTCGAGTGGCCGACCCCGGGTGACTGAGCCCGAGAAATCTCGCCTGGGCCAATTTATTTCCCCTGGAACCCGACCGGGCCTCCGACCGAACTCCAAAAAAATCACCTGACCGGATCACATTCATATCAAAGGGAAATAGATTATCATCATTGAACGAGATCCGAAAGAATCTTAGCTGTCACCCAAATCTGAGAGTGGGATAAAATAGTGCTTAAACTTAAAAATTAAAAAAAACTCAAAAAAAAAGTGCACGAAAGTATATATATAAAACAAAGAAACTAAATAAAGTAGTGATAAAAGTTACGATAAGATAAGAAAAAAAAACGATTTAATTATAACGTAATGACGTGACATTTTTTATATACATATTTGATTGTCGCTTGAATATCGACAGCGATCTTCGACTATCGCCCCAAACAAAATTATAATTTGAGGGGCACGGTGAACCAGTCGAGAATCACTATAATTGGGATGTCATATCATTCATGTTGGATTTTACGTTGTCTATTGTTTTTGTTAATTCAATAGTGTTTAAAAAGAAATTTATAAACTCAATAAAAAAAAAGGTGAACAAAAGTATTTAGAGAAAATAAATTAAGCAATGTTTTAAGAAAATAGTTTTTAAAAAGAAATTTATAAAACTCAAAAAAAAAGCACAAAATTTTTACAGAATAAAAAAGTGTTGAGAGTGGGATTTGAACCCACGCCCTCTCAGACCAGAACCTTCTTATAGTATTAATTCATAAGTTAATTTAGACAACCACCTGTCTACCTACAAGAGGGAACAGACTGAAGTTCTATCAGAAAAAGGGATCGACATTTGTATGGTTTTAAAACTTGTAATGGAGCAAAATCATTAACCAAAGCACTCTCCGCCGAGCAAGGCTCAATGTGTTCATTCAAAGAGACTCTTGCCATAGCAAAAACCTTTTCGGATACTCGCAAACTTCAATCGAATGCTCAAGACCCTCAATGCCATAACCCTGCCTTTTACAATGCAGTTAGCGCAGATCTGAGAGTAACAACTGCAGGTCCGACATCTTCTGCACCACTCCGTAGCTCGAAATATCGAATGGCTATCACTGCTACTTCAATGATGCTGTCCAAATTGAGACTACGATGGCGCACAGCATGACTTACTATCCCTCACAAAGCTCAATACTTCATGGCATAGCATCGACTACAAACTAAACTGCAGTGAAGTTTAAATCTACTAAGTAACAAAGAACATAAATATGTCTTCAAATAGCATCCTACGATATGTGCCAGTAGATATGCTACTCATTTTTCTCATGAACATTGAAATTCAATTGTCAAAATAAATATTTGCAGGTAGAGAAACAGAACGAATCAAGGGAAAGTGAAGGAGCCTCCGATCTGTGAGCTACTGCCTGATGGGGGATTGATTGAGACCCAAAGTAGTGATATGGTGATGGCGAGGAGACCGGACCACACAAAGACGATTGTCGGCGTCCTTCCTCTCCGCCCCATTAGTCCTTTTGCGAAAGGATAGAGGTGAGCCAACACCCAGAAGCTGAAGAAAACTCCGCCCAACAACTTGCTCCACTCTGGTATGGTGCTGTATATGGTGCGGCTAACACCGACTGCAATTGCAATCAAATTCACCATCATGATGGTGATGGGCGGTATCATCAACGAGGTCCACTTGACAATGTAGAGATCAGCAAACTCGTCGTCTTCATCATCGCCTGCTGACTTCGATGTGAGAGTGAATGAGATCTCAATGCCAGCAATCACCTTCAGCAACCCCTGGAGCACGGCAGCAAGATGGGCACTAGTTCCTCCGATCAGCCAGAACTGCTCGTTTCGCCACCATTCTTCGAGCTCGATGGCAGACCACTTGATCTCGAGAACCGCTAGAAAGCAGAGTGTCAGCGTGATGAGGAGCAGGTAAGTGAGGAAGGTTACATTGAGGGTCTGCACAATGAACTGCCCTGTGAACAGTGAGAGTGCTGGTAGGAAGCAGTAGACGATGAGGAAGATGGAGGTGAATGGGTAGATGCCAACGTTGAGGTATGCAACTCTCTGAAGAATCTTCATCCTTGAACTTGCAAGCAATGCATTGTTACGGGAGAAAAAAATCTCACAGAGCCGGTTGCCCATCTAAGTACTTGATGAAGCCGATCAGTTAGGTTGATTGGGGCTGTCCCACGGAACGCATCAGGCTTCGTTACACAATAAACAGATTTCCATCCTCTGTTGTGCATCCTATAACCAGTAACAACATCCTCAGTTACAGACCCGTAAATCCATCCAACACGCTGCCCCCACTCGGTCTTGTCTTCGTACCAGCATGAAATGACGCTGATCGCTTCAGCAACAGTAGATGCATCAAGAAGTTCCCTGGGAGCAGTGAGAATACCAGGTTTCCGGCCATACTTCACGGCCGGATGATCAGCAAGAGGTCGGCCTTGGAGCTCAGCAACTGGAATGGAATCAATAAGAAAGGATGAGTTTCCAAATTTTTTAGGGAAGGTAGACATGGCCATCTCATCATCCTCATAATCTCCTAGGCGTAGTGCCCGTGTCTCCTCAGATGCCACGGCTGCCTGATTTTTACGCTTCCGAGGAAAGCAGCAGCTGCAGCAACCTGCACGATGCTCTTTCGATCGAGGAGGATCAAAGCCATAAAGAGCAATTCGTCGGAAGAGGCAGCCAGTTCCAACATAAACCGGACCTTGGAGTCCATCAAGTGCTCTCATGTTGACATCGAAAAACACTGTATTGTTGTTTGCATACCGATCAGAGGGGTCAATGCCTTCAAACCGCTGAGGAAATTGAACATAGCAAAGACGATCACCACCACGATCCATCATGAAGCACATGCCCTCTCGGAGGGCCTCTGAGTTATATACGTAGTGATCACAGTCCAGGTTGAGAATAAAAGGACCGTTGGACATGATTGCAGAGGCCCGGACAAGAGCATTCATAGCCCAGCCTTTTTGTTGTGGTCATAGCCTGGGCGCTTCTCACGGGAGACATAGACCAGCATCGGTAGACGAATATCTATGTCTGTAAAATCAAGAGGCCTACCCTCTTCATTATTATTCCCAAATAGTGGTTCGTCGCTTGGAGGCTTCAACATTACCTGGATCATAAACACATTTACAGTGAGATGTTTTTGACTTTCGAGATTATGTTGTGATTTTATTTTTCTTATACTATGAAATTTAGCAAAAACATGAAAATCAGCTAGAGCCTACTGGTAATGAGAAAAGGTTATAGGTGGTGGTGGTACTATAAACTCGATACGAAAAATAAAAACATTTCAATTGTAGAACTGGCAAATGCTATTAGCAGAAAGAAATTGAATGCATGTAAGCCCGGAGAAGAAGCAAAATAATTAGCCAACCGCATATCCATTGATCTCAATATCCTTTAAGCCAATTTAAGAATTTATGGGACAGTAAGTAAAAAATAATTTTAAAAAAAAAGAAATCAGATTTTATGTTATAGTAGTTAGTCATCATTGAAAATGTATTGATTGCTAAAGCTTAAGAAGAGCAAACTCAAAATATGAACATAACTTGAAGAACATAGATGGTAGGGGAAAATATAATTAAATGTGCAGAAGCAAAATAAAATTATGCAAAGTAGTACCTGAATGATTCCAGCATGATCACCCCGAGTATGCTCTGAAGAAGGATTCATCCAAGTTCCAGGCCAGTGGGTGCCATCAGCCATCCATGTAGCTTTAGGAATCTTGATGGGTTCTATTGGATCATCATTAGCAACCTCTCTTTGTCGTTTCATTGCCTTCATCTCTTCACGTGCATGGTATGCATCAGATCGACGCCTAATTGATTCAGGCAAACCATTGGTCCGAACTTTGAATTCATCATACTCTCTCTTTACCCGTCTCCGGTCCTTAACAAAGTCTGGTCGTACCTTGTTCTTGTAGGGGTCCTTCTTCAAATTAAAATAACTTTCTGGATTTCTTGGCTCAATACCATGTTTCCTGCAGAAAGGAACCCAAAGATTGGCAAAGCTAGCAGCCTCCGCCATCGCCTCAAAAGTCAAAAGGGCACCACCATCATCAGAGACATAACAAGATAGCTTTTCAACAGGATAGTCAGCAGCGAGAATGGAAAGTATGGTATTTGCAGTCACAAGTGGAGGTTCTTTCTCTGGATCGGCTGTGGAAACAAACACGTCAATGCCTGGAAGATCAGATTTTCCAGAGGGATTGTTGATTGTAGGAGTCTCAAATTTCTCCTTTAAAACAGCAAGGTCAGTGGCTCGATTTACAGGACACAACTTTGGAAGCTGATCCAATAGCCAGGAGAATGCAAACCAAAGCTCACAGACAACTGACATCCCCCATAACCAAATCGCATCCTCATTTTTGTGTCTTACTCTCCAAGCAAGAAACAACCCAAGAGCAATCATGCGGACGAAGATGAGGAGGCTGAAAACAAACAAAGTATAATCAATTATTTTTTTCAAAAAGGAAAAAAAAAATCTCAACTGCAAGGATCAAAAATTTAGTGAATCTGACGAAATACATGAAAATAAATCAAAGTTTGCCTACTTGGAGTATATATGGTCTCATACACGAGAGACTAGCATACAAACTGTATCACCACGGCATACAGAGATTTAGTACAAAAACAATGCCAAATCAAAGTGACTAATCTAGACAAACAAGAATCGAGCACATTTCAACTTGAGGCAAATTCTTGTCAATCCTAAGTGCATACCTAGCAAATTGGACTTCAAGAATAATTCACAATGAATGCTGGACATAATCTACTTCTATTAACATTCTAGGAGGAAGAGATATGTCTAAAGAATACCATGATTTTGCTTTACACAGGCCTATAACAATATTTAGCCAACTATGGAATACAGGAGTGCTAGCAAGGTTTTATGTCCACTTTGACTAATGAAGATATACTATTTGAAAATCTCTTCTTCTAGTCAGAAAGAAACAAAAAGAAAAAAGAAAACAAAGGTGCCAAAGAAAAGGATAAGAAAGTCATAATTATACCGGTAAGGACTTAAAATTGCAGCTGGGATCTTTAATTTCGAGTAAGAGGCCGCCATGGTTTGTGTGTTAGCTCGCTGGGCTGCCCATTTTCACCATCCCCTGTATTTTCTGTAGGCCAAATTGCATTGCCATAGCCATAGGTCCCTTTCGTCTCGAAGAGCCAACGGTTGTGATCCCAGTCAGAAGTCTGACTCCTAGTCAACTTCTGTGATCTCATTATCGAAAGCCTTCTTTCCATCTTTGACATCCCGAGAGGAGCAGGCAACGGGAGCGGCTGCCCTTCTTCATCATTGTTGGTCATCTCCTCCAATTCAGTGGTTTTATATGGTTCTTTGCATCCTGGACAGATCCCACCACCAAACTTCACTGCATCTGAAAAACAGTCGGCGCATATTTTGAAGTCACATTCACAGGGAAGGATATCAACCCCACGCTCATCACTCATGACCTTAGAATCACATCCAGACATTGCACAAGAAGAGCCCTTGGCACCAGCCATCTGAGGATGGCTTGTCTCAGATTCAATCACTTTGTCCATCAGATGTGCACGCGTGACGCTATTGCATCCACCAGTAAACAGTGAATTTGAGACGTATTGTTCTTCGACCTTTGCAGAAATGACTGGATCCATCGGTTGATTATCAGGAGTGAGTGGAATCTGCACATGATAATTAGTGAACTCCTTGTCAAAATCACCACTTCCGAAATAGCTATCAAGGTCATCTCTGGAGTAGCTGACGTAGCGGCCTGATAAAGTTCGACGGGCAAATTTGACAGTGGGAGCTCCAAGCGGCGGTTTGCCATCGCCCTGTTGTGGATCAGATGATGAAGCAAGCCGCACAGATTGACTTGGTCTAAGAACATTGTGTGAAGACATCTCCTATCACTTGTAGAGATCGAGCTTCAGAATTTACAGATAGAGACCTGGAACGGAAAAATAAAAATTGTCGCTTCTATAACAAGAACCACAAAATCGTCCTGATTTAAGATGTGTTAGAGCATACAAATCCAAGCTTTACCGAAAAATAAATAACAAGATGGCAAATCGACAGCCCTTTAATGTTTCGTGTAACGTAAAAATCCCCAAATCATAAAGACTAACACAGAGTAGCCGTTCGGAAAAAGATCGGGAAAATGCGGAAGAGCAGAAACCTAAGCAGTTCAAAAGAAGATGGCCACGGGTTAGATCGCCTACCTCAGAGTTCAACGAGAGCGAGGAAGCACATGATGGTTTTTCTGAAAGCGAGAGACAACGCCACAGGGGCCCAATACCAGACTCGTCGAAGATCGGGAGGTTGGACAACAGAACCGACCGATTCTCCTCCGAATACCACTGTTGAACCGTTCAGCTTTGTCTCTTTCTTAATAAAGCGTCTCACTTACGAAGTAATATGCCGAGAAGGCGTGACGCGGTCAGAGGAAGAAGAGGAGCCGGCGCAGGAAGCAAGATGGGCGGTCGTCGGAAGGTGCGCGGGCCACCGGAGAGGAGCTCGTGCTAGGGTTCGGCGACGGCGATGCGGAAGAGGAGTGACGAAAGACAGAGAGGAGAGATTTGAGCGAAAGGGGCGGCCTTTTTAAAGAAATTAAATTAAAAGGAGTAAAAAGTGAAAACGAAAAAATAAAAATATTTTCACAATGCGACGAGGAAGGCGAGCCGAACGGGACAATGCTGCGCGGATCCGCCGTGCTGTTTCGGACTCGAAACAGCGTGAGACCCACAGTTTCAAGTATGACAGCTGAACACGTGCTCCAAAGGACAGATGGCAATCTCTCATTCGTCAAACGAAGTTGATTCTCCAAGCGTAAGGCACAGGCGTCCGAATTGCTCGTCCCCGAGACGACCACGACGTAGGATCGCTTGTTCGAGTCGAACCAACCACGCATCGATTTCGTGACGTGTGAGTTCCCTATTTGATTTTCTCGTGGGCCCGAGATTTTGCTCTTTATGTGCGCGTGAATGTGTCTGCGGTAGGACAACCAAACGCGGAGGGATTGCTTATGCATGTGGGTGTACCGGTCGAATCAAAGTACTCGGCAGTATGCTGACGCGTCAGTAATCTATTTGATACTCTTTGTAGGGCTTACATGGACCCCAGTGATCAACGAAAGCTGAGTATCTACAATATGTCGGGGGTACGACAGCCGATGGGTTAACGCGGCGAGGAACGACGGTGGAGGCGGGATTGGTGCGTTGGAGATTAGCTGTGAGTAATTAACATTGCATGGCCAAGAGAAAGCACGTGGTCTGCATCAACGCGTTCTAATTGAAAATTCTGACGCACAAAATATTTCTTTGATTTTTTAATTTAAATTTAAATATAATAAAATAATTTTAGACTATTTTTAGGATTATTAGTATTATTTATGGAACAATTTTCATCTTCCAATTACAAAATATATTAATTATTACTGATTGACTTTAATTTTACCTTTGTTAAAAGATACCTAACATGTGCTCTCTTGTTTTCCAATAAAAAAATTATTTTTGAACTTCCTTTTCAATTCGAATGATTTAGATTGCGGCATGATTTAGGGAGAATATATATTTTGAGGGATTTTTTTTTATTTTCCCCCTCATGAAGTTTGCTTTTTTTAAAAGTACCCTTGGTAAATATTAAATTAGTAGAATACCTTTTAAAACTTCTAAATCTTTATAGTTTCAACTGTACTTACCAAACATATTACAATATTCTTGAGGGCTATCTTGAAATATAGCTCAGTCCAAAGAAATTTTTTTTATCACCTGTTATTAAAAAAAATTATAAAAAGCTTTTATTATTAGATTTATTGCATATTAATTTTTTTTCATTTATTCCATCTTTTTAGATCCAAGGTCCCGTCCAACTCTTTTTTACTCTCTGAATTTAGTGATATGTTTTTCAAAAATATTCACTTTCACATTCCTAGTTGTTTTAACTAAGAAAGCGGGTAATATCAAACATGGAGTGATCCATTTTTATAGAAGTTTTTTTTTATCGATTATCAAAATAAATTAGGAAATATTCATGTTCCAAAATCAAAATTTAACATCACACGATTACATTTCCTATTTGAAAAAAAAATTAGATACCTAATAATTATATTTGTTGTCAAAACTGCTTTCATACTTGTTAAAATTGTTCTAGCATGAGTATGTATTAGTTAAAATTATTTTTTATTAAAATCACTTTAATTAAAAATTATACTAGCGATATTGCGTATGTAATATAATATATAAATACAAGTAAATTTTATTTATCCTAAAATAAGAATTTATTTAGTTAAAATTTAAATTATCTTTTTTGAATTTGATAAATAATTTTCTAAAATTTAAATTTTGGATTAATATTTGAATTTATTTTTAATATTTGTAATTATAAATTTATCTTTTAAATTTGTATTTTAGATATTTATCTAAATTTATTGAATTTGAAAGATAAGAATTTAAAATTATTAATAAATCTTAAATTATTTTGAAAAGAAAAAAATTAACATAATTTAATTTTTAAATTTTACTAAATTAATTGAAAATTAATTAGTAAAGAGTCCATGTTCTTAATTAAAAGGTGAGATAAATTTTTAATTAAGATGATAAAATAGAAAAAATAAATAAATGAAGATGAGGTATTATTTTAATATTTTTTAGTTATAGAGTTTTTTTTAAAAAAAATAAAGTGCTACTTTTTCGCTTAATATAGTATGCAATATTAATTTTCTTAATCCGATTGAATATATTTTAATTAATATTTTTATATATTTCAAGGAAAATGACGGTATATGAGGTATGTCATGATACTGTGACGGTGGGGCAGGTGCCGTCGTCATGAGCGACGCGAAGCGAGGAAATCACGGCGCAAAATCTCCTCATTTTCTTTTGTTTTATTATTTTATTTTATTTTATTTTTATTTCCTCTCCAAGGAAGAAAACTTTTAATAATTAATTTTTTCCAGAAAAATATTTTTCCTATATTTTTATTTTATTATTTTGAAATGGAAAGTAATGTCTATTATACAAATGAATAAATATAATTGCAAGTGATAAATAAGAAAAATAGAGATGTTGAACTTAATAATAGTATTTTATTTTTTATTATCAATTGAAATTTAACCACCCCTTGACTACAAAAAAAAAAAAAAAAAAAAACTTTGACTTGGATTTGCTTTCTGAATAATACTAATAATTATTTTTTTTCAAAAAAATGAAAATCATAAGGATGAATTTTGGATGAATTTTGATCAAACCTAACTCACTATCTCACAATTTGGAATAAAAGAAACCTAACACGATGGAAATTTTAGGGGGCATTTGGTAGGCTTATTTTTCATTTTCATTTTCGGTAAAAAAATATGATTTTCTGAAAAATATGTTTGGTTTGCATTTTCTTACCGTGTTTTTCGGAAAAAGATATAGGGTTTTCTGGAAAACTAGAGAATAAAATAAAGTTATTTTTCAAAAAATGAGAAAATGTAGGGGCGTTTGGTTTGCTTCATTTTCTATTTTCATTTTCTAGAAAATCGCATTTTTTCATTTTCTGAAAAATAGTTTTTTTTCATTCTCTAGTTTTCTAAAAAACACTATAACTTTTTCTGGAAAACAAGGCTGAAAAATACAAACCAAATATGTTTTCTAGAAAATCACATTTTCTATAAAAAAAAATGAAAATAGAAAACAAGCCTACCAAACACTCCCGTAATTTTCTGAAAAATGAAAATAAAAAATAGAGTAAATCAAACACCCCCTTATACTCTCTCCATGGAAAAGAGAAAAGGAAGAGAAACAGTACTTCACTTGATGTTGCTTTACACCAACAAAAAAAAAAAAAAAGTTAGATCAAGTAACAGACGAATCTGGAATGACCAACTCGACCTCACGGAAATTTTTCATCGGTAACTAGACGTTGCTTTACAAGGACATATAAAAACATTAATAAATAGCATTGATTCCGGATTCCACAAGCAACGACAGTTCAGACTCTTCGTTGTTTATTACATCTGCCAGAATGTTCCCAGTAAACACGGAGAGTGCATGAGAGGAAAGAAATAGAGTAAACAGAGATCTTCATGTGTGAAAGATAGCTGTTAATGAAGCCGTAGAATTAAGAATGCATTGGTTGAAGGTAGGCCAACAGCTAGCTCTCGAGAGACAAATTAGAAAGGCCTTAAAACTTTACACCTATCAAATTTTTAAATAACATATTCCTTAGAAGATTATAATATGTGACAAAGGCCTGTAAACGAGTAAATCGATTAAGCTTGGTGTTTGTTTAAGTTTATTTTATTTGATTAGATAATCCAATTACTTAAGTCAAGTTAATATTCAAATGATTATTCAAATCTAGATTGATTTTTTTTTAATGAGTTCTGTTCAAATTTGTTTGAGTTAAAGTTCGTTTAGATGTTATGAGTTCTAAATTTAAACTTATTAGATAATTTAAAATTTTATCTTTTGAATTTAGTGATTAGTTAGTAGGTTTGATATTATAGTTTATTTGTTCATTTTAAAAATGCTTAATATTTATTTATTTAGATTATCTGTTCATTTTATTGATAAATAAAATTCATAAATTTTGTTTCTCTATAATTAATTATTTATTTAATTTCGTCGATTAATTTTGTAGATGATTATTTTAATCTTATGAAATTTTTATCCATCATCAAGTAAATTTAGATGATTATTTTGATCTTATGAAAATTTTTATTGATCATCACGTAAATTTAGGAAGAAGACGAATCATAACGGACTGCCATTCACGTATAACACTCATTCACGTATCGAACTGTTATAGACAAATGTAACATTTGATTCTACTGATTTGCAAAATAATGACCATGCATGAATCCAATTTAATGTATTTGCCAATGTATTATGATCCTTTCGCGAAGTGAGGTGGTGATCCCACGGGCCGAACGGTCTCTCGGGTGGCACGAGCTAATGGGGTGGCAGCGAACTGGCCGCGCTCCGGCGTGGCTCTGCAAAATAGTGACCGTTAGCAAACCCACCGGAGGTTTTCCCGGTCAGGCATTTCGACGGTCAAGTCAGTATCCACAGGCATAATAGTGGAACTGAATTGAAATGAGGCAAGCTTGCGTGCAGGTACCTACGGTAGGGGGAATGCGAAGTTTATATAATTGGGGGAGCTGACAACCATTGTCCGTATTGACCAGACAAGAGTGTGCTAACTGTCAGCTCGTGGGGAGCACTTAGGAGTGGCGCGGCATGGCGCGGGGTGCTCGAGCAGTACGAGAGTACTGGATTGGCGGACTGACCGCGAAAAGTGTCAGAGATGAGTAAGACGTGTGGAACCCCGTGAGCAGGGTCGTACCCTGGATATGATGACATGTATAGGGGGCGTAGGGGCGAGATAGCCCATACCCCGAGAGCCGACTAGCGGGTCCGAGTGCTAGTAACCGAGTCGGGTAATGACCAGTGAGCGTGGGCAGCCACCCGTCCGACTGGTAGAGTGGAGGCGCAGGGTATGCCCTGAGTCAGAGGTTGGCTGGGTGATTTCTATCTGATTCTGTTGGGTATCCAACCCTTGTGATGAGATTGGAGCGTGGATTGCCACGCGTCCCGCTGTGGTGCGTGACCTAACTCTAGGTCGGGGAATGGCCAGGGAGCGGGGAACAGCCAGGGAGCGTGGGCCATCCTACGTCCAATTGGTTGAATGCCCGGGGGTCGGTCCAACAGACTCCATTCGTGGCCAGCTGAACACTACCCCCAGGGGTTCCTGGGCTCGGGAATCCACCCGGGAATACGTTCGCTGACCTGTCTACTAAATCTTCCTGGCACCAGGTTAGCTAGCGGGCCCGGCCAATGAGTCTACTTGTAGGTAAGGCTGGGATCATATTGCAAATTGGTCTAGCTCTCGCATCGCTTTGATTTTTCTATTACGCATCTGGGAGAGTTGAATTCTGTTTGCAATTGGTTTCCCAAAGGTGTTTAGACTTATTCATATGTGATATTGGTTAGTTTATTTTTCTTCTAAATGAGATGTTGTATTTTTCTCAAAGCACTCCTGTTTGTATAACGGGTTTGGTAATTTTAATTGCACAATATCTATTGTGATCCCGACCCAGGTTTATGGGCCTGACCCATCTCGCAAGTGAGTAGGCCGACCCTCCTAGCATTTCGTTAGCAGAGCTTGGGTCAAAGCTTCCGTGGGCTCATCAAATGGGCAAATGGATAGTTCAAGCGGCCGATTCAGCTTAGCCTTGACTAGGGAATACTTCTGGAGTCATGAAATGACTAAGTCCTAAAGTTTCACGAAGGCGCGGACCCGAGTCAGAGGAAGCTCGACCGGCGTCTTCAAATTCGCCAACATTGGAGACCCGAGCGACGAGGGTACCGATCCTCCGGGCTATTCGTTTCGGACCCAGTCGGGGTATGGCCACTTGGGCACACCCTGACTTGGACAGCAAATTACTCTTGGTGACAGTGGCCTTTGGGTCTGAGTTCAGGCCCAACCCTCAGTCGACACCATCGTTCTAAGCCCTCAGTCTGCATCATTGTTCTAAGCTCTCAGTCGACACCAATACTTTAGGCCGTCAGTTGACACTGATACTCTAAGCTGCCAGTCGGCGCCAATACTCTAAGACGTCAGTCGGCACCAATACTCTAAGTCGCCAATCAACACTAGCAGTCGAGGTTTTGTCGTGACTCATCCGAACAACCACTCCCTGACATCAGACTAGAAGAAGGGGTACGAGATTGCACGCAGGCCTGATACCGTTCTGGTCCGAATTGCGAGTATCCCGCTGACGCCATGATCTCCCTGCCATACCCGGGCACCCCCATACCACACTCGCCTACGTTTGTGTCAGGCTGAGCGGCGCCTAATGACGCTCACCCATAAATTGACAGTGCCCCTTTCCTTATTTCGGTATATGCGACACAATACTTTGTCATCCTGGTTATGCCTTACCTTGTCCTCGTCTGCGACAAAAATGTGTCAGACGGGGTAGAAGTTATCAGCTTCCCCCGCTATATAAGCCTCTCTACTCTTCATCCCCCAGGTACGCGCAATATGTTTTCACTACTGTTCTATTGTTTTCACTACTCTTCCACCACCGGGAACTGACTTGACTGTCGATCGGAGTGTCTTGCCGGGAACTTTTTCCGACGGATTTTAACCGTCTTTCTTACAAATTAGAGCCGGCCTTAGCAGTTCGTGATCTTCAAAAGATCATGTTTACTTTTGAAAGTCTACCTTCCTTCGCGACAGCATCATATTGTTTGATAAATGTGAATGATGGTCAATGACATTAATTGTTGTTGTTATGATAATATTTCTTAGTAAATCTTTTCTTCTTTTATTCCTTATTCTATATTTACATGATAAAAATGCTATATATATATATATATATATATATATATATATATATATATATATATATATATATATATATATATATATATATAGCTAAAAAGTGTGAATATTCAACTGCTAACAATTCCAGAGGATTTGCATACGGTAATTTATCAATGAGCACATCTGAGAATTAGTATTTATCAAAAGATAAATCATAGGACTTCCATTCGCGTATCGAGGTGTTATAGAGAAATGTAACATTTGGTTCTACTGATTTGCAAAAGAATGACCATGCATGAATCCAATGTTTCAGTCCGTTATGATTCGTAGCCCTGGAATAAGACGAAACATAACAATCTCTTGTAATGCATGATTAAATTGTATATAATAAATATCCGATTCCTCTTTGAAATCTTGCATGGATGGGAGTTTTATAGACAAAATTTATTATTTCGTAAAAGATTTACATATTTTCCCTTTCATTTGATGTTGTTTGGCTCGTTCTAATGTGTGAAAATGTTTTTTGTTGTTTGCCTCGAAATAATACTTTTCTGGGGTTTTCCCCTCAACATTTGAATCTAAATACCTAACTTTTTCCAAACTCCAATCAATCCTTCCAGAAAAGAAATACTTAAAAAAATTAAAAATTAATCTTCGACTAAAGTTTGGTTATAATCTTAAATTGTTACTTGATTAATAATTTTTTAAATTATTTAAGAATGACAATTAAATTTTTATTTAGGCTTTATCCTTTATTATATTATTATTATTATTATTGTTTATATTTAAATAAATTTTATTCTAAAATATTTTAGTACACTAGATAACTTAAGAGTGTTGTGTATGCGCGTCTTTGAACTTTTATTCTATTAGCTATCAAATTTAGATCCAAGCATGAATATAGTAAGGACTTAGAGAATTTCAAACTAACTTAAAATCAAAATAAATCTATGTTTTGAGATTCGAGAGCGGTGAATTTTAAAACTTATAAAAGGTTGAGAAAATTTGTTACAAGCTAATTATAAGATTTCAGATAATGATACTCATTAATTAATATTATCAATGAGTTTTTAGACTCTCTTGATTTCAAAAAAAAATATTAAACTTTTAAAATTATCGAATGGTATAGTCGATGAGGACAAAATTGATTGATGAATTTAAAAAAATCCTAAATTATTTAAAATAAAAAATGATGTACCAACCTTTTTAATATATCTATATTCTCATATTTGAATTTGATAGTATAAATTAAGAGAAGTAAACTTTTAAACTTACAAAGATTTAAAAAGGTATCACAAGTTCATTACAAGTTTTAAGATAATAAGACCCACTAATCAACACCAATAAACTCTTAGGATTCTCGTTGTTTGAACAAATATTAAACTTTAAAATTTTTAAATGATGTAAGTCCATCAACCAATTTGTTTGAAATTGACCGATGGATTTAAAAAACTCTAAATTATTTTAAATCAAAATTGTTACGAGATTAGAACGGAAAAATAGCAACAAGAACAATAGAGAACACACCAGATTTACGTGAAAAATCCTTGACGGGAAAAATCACGGGCAGAGGAGGAAAAAATCACTATGAACAGTGGAATATAAAGTTGGCAACTCTCATATCATAATAAAGTAAAGAGAAGGAGAGAGAAAAGGGAGGTAGTGAAAAGAAAGAAGTGAGATAATCAAATAATTTTCTTGATTGATTGATTCAACTTGTCTATGAGATACACAATTTATAGGGACCTTAGAATATTTAGTCAAATAAAAAATTAATAACAAAACTATTAATTAACAGATTTATAAAGAATCTGTTAATTAACATATTAATAAGAAAATATCTAATAAATATTTATTGATTAAACAAAATTCGGGTCACCAAATTCTAACAATCTCTACCTTGACGCGAATTCCACAAATCTTCAAATGAACATTCTCCACCTTTTTTACAAAAGTCGCACAGGCAAATCTCAGCATCTAGCATCAACCAAGTCCAAGTAATGCTTTGTCCTCTCATGAAACATCTGATCCTTCGTGAGGAAAATAACACTCTAAATATCATAAAAGACTGTAGTAATTTGTAAGTCTTCGCTAAGCTCACTGAAGAGTCCTTTCGGCCAAATAGCTTCCTTACAAGCTTTCCGTAAGTAATCTTCTTTTATTTATATCATCTTGTGACGGCAACATCATCTATTACTGTGGATCCTTACAGAACATATAAACCGGCGGTTCTCCTTAGTCCCTTCATCACAACAAAGACCCTTTACTGACCTTCACAGCTCCACCTTCACCAGTGTACTTGTACCCTTTAGAATCAAGAATACTCAAAGAGATCATATTTTCTTCAAATCAGGAACGTGTCTCACATTACCAAGTGTCCGAATGACACCATCAAACATCTTAATTCTAACCGTACCAATACCAGCAATTCTGCAAGATGTATTATTGCCCATCAAAACGGCACCACTCGAAACCGTTTCATATGTTGAAAACCAATCCCGATTGGGACACATATGAAACGTACAACCAGAATCAAGAATCCATTCCTCACTCTGCTTCAATTCAGCATCAGAGGCGACGAGAAGTTCACCATCACTGTAATTTTCGGCAACATCAGCCTCACCAAACTTCTCTGATTGTTTTCCCCTCGAATTTTCACTTGCCCTTTTATTCTTATTCTGCAGCTTATAACATTCAGATTTGATGTGACCTTTCTTCTTGCAATAATTACAGATCTTATCGCTATTTCTGCCCCTGATATTACCATCAGAGTCTTTCTCCTGAGTCCTTCCTCGAATAATAAGACCCTCACCCTGAGCCTCAGATTCTTCGACAAGCTGTTTCATTTTCTCTTTTGAGAATAATGAATCATAAACTTTATTCAAAGTAAGAGTATCACGGCTATATAAAATAGTATCTCTAAAAGTCGTATATGACGAGGGTAAAGAACACAGTAAATTAATGCTAAATCTTCATTGTCATATTTGACCTCCAAAGCCTCTATGTCAGAGACAATTTCCTTAAACACGGTCAAGTGATCTCTTAACGACGTACCTTCTGCCATGCGATGAGAATACAAACGTTGTTTCAAACCCAGTTTGCTCGTAAGACTTTTTCTCATGCACAACTGCTCCAGTTTTAGCCATAGTGCAGCAGCGGATTTCTCCTTCAAAACATCCTGTAAAATCTCATTCGATAGGTGAAGGTAGATCTGAGATAGAGCTTTTCGATCCTTACGTTCCTTTTCCTCTTTTGTCCATGTCGAGGGCATGTTGTCTATCCCAAACAGTGTGTCGTCCAAGTCCATATGCGCTAGCACCGCTCGCATCTTAACCTGCCACAGCGTGAATCTGGTGTTGCGATCTAAAAGCGGAACATCATACTTTATGCTTACCGTTGTCATTAATCCCGTTTGAAATCCTCAAAATATACCTAGCTCTGATACCACTTGTTACGAGATTAGAACGGAAAAACGGCAACAAGAACAATAGAGAACACACCATATTTACGTGGAAAATCCTTGACGGGAAAAACCACGGGCAGAGGAGGAAAAAATCACTATGAACGGTGGAATACAATGTTGGCAACTCTCATACCATAATAAAGTAAAGAGAAGGAGAGAGAAAAGGGAGGTAGAGAAAAGAAAGAAGAGAGATAACCAAATAACTTTCTTGATTGATTGATTCAACTTGTCTATGAGATACACAATTTATAGGGACCTTAGAATACTTAGTCAAATAAAAAATTAATAACAAAACTATTAATTAACAGATTTATAAAGAATCTGTTAATTAACATATTAATAAGAAAATATCTAATAAATATTAACGGATTAAACAGAATTCGGGTCACCAAATTCTAACAAAAATCAATGTATTCTTGGAAATATCTTTAATGTCCCTCGTACCTTAATTCAATAATATAAATTGAGAGTAGTAATGATGTTTTTAAACTTTTAAAAGTTTGATAAAATTTTTACGAACTCATTGCAAGACTTATAATAATGATACAAAATAATTATCAATGGATTTATAGGACTCTTCTTGTTTGAAAAAATTTTAAATTTTAAATTTTCGACGTAGATCCATTAGTTAATTTCACAAAATTTTAAATTTTTGAATGATATAAATATATCTAGTAATTTCATCCTTAATATAAATTTAAAAAAACTCAAAATCATTTCAAATTAAAATTAATATACTTATGTAAACCTCATCAATATAATATACATGTATGCCCTTAAATTTGAATTTTACATTATAAATAGATAGTAATGACTTAGAAATTCATTTAATAGTGGGGAGGTGTTATGTATTTTTTAAATTATGAAAGTGAGATATTTATAAAATGGATAATAATGAAGTTCCTACAAAGATTCAGTAAAATGACGTATATTCTACTTAATTATTTTATTCAATTTAAAATAAATATCTATTAATTATATACATATTGATATAAATAGTTAAATATTTATAAATTGATTAATGATATTTGTATTTCTTTTTTAAAATTTAAATCGTGTTTCTCTTTTAAAATTTATATTTCCTTTTATTAATTTACGGTCATTTACAATATACAACACTTATTGTTTGATGGTAAAAGGTGATTCGTTCATTTTAACATCTTCGTCAATTCATCTTAGAATCAACACGATAGAGAAAATCATAAGCTTACTAATCCGTAGGATAAGTTGACACATTAATTTTATTAGATTTTGACTTCCAAATGTCAAAATGATAATACTCATATATTAATCATGAGTCTATCTTGCGAGGACGCACAAGTTGTTTACATGATTAATAAGGTTTTTCTAATCTCAGACGATCAGTCCTATCCCATGAAAGTTTTTAACTGACCACCAGAGTAAATCGATAAGTACTCACGACGGACAGTCTAGAAGTCTAGCATCCTAGGGAGGTTTTTTCAACCTCGAACAATCGGTCCGACTCCACGGAAGTTTCCTAACGGCCGCTAAGGTAAATCGAGCAGTGGTCACAGTGGACGGTCCAGAAGTCCAACGTTCCAAGGTTCATATCTCATTTAAAAGAATTTTTTTTATAAAATACACCATAGTTAAGGATCGAACTATAAATACATATGATGAAAATTAATTAATCTCCTACTGCACCACTACACCGTAGTCCTGAGGCACACAACCTGCTTACTATAAGAAAAATAATAGGCAGAGTGAAAAGTATAGTGAATGACATGACACTTTACATGCAACGATCTCCGACGGGTTCACCGTGCCCCCCAGGGTATAGTTTGATTCGGGGCGGCGGTTGAAAGTCGCCGATGGTGTCCAAGTGATAATCGGACGTGTGCATGTAAAATGCCACGTCATTAACTATACTTTTCACTCTCCCATTTTCACTCTCTCTCATTGCTCTTACTATAATGATAGGGAGAGTGAAAAGCATAGTAAATGACGTGACACCTTGCATGCAACGATCTCCGACAGGTTCACCGTGCCCCCAGGGTATAGTTTGATTCGGGGCGGCGGCCGAAGGCCGCCAATGGTGTCCAAGCAATAATCGAACGTGTGTATGTAAAATGTCACGTCATTTCACATCATTCATTATACTTTTTACTATTCTATTTTTACTTTCTCTATCATTGCTGTATAGTTAATTAGATACCTAACCTCTCCCTATAAAAACCTACTGTGCTAGGTGGAAAATGTCCTCAATAATTTACTCTCAGCAAAGCCTAATGGGCCGTTAATAGAACAATCCCAATCCAATACCATTCCAATTAAAGATTAGATGGCGGATTTGGGCCTTCTTCTAGATCTCCCTTCGTCAGTCCCGACCACATTTCCTACCTCCCTCCGATCTCAATCCTCGCCGAATCCAAAACCTCTTTCTTTCCCCGATCGATCTCCGATCGCCTCCGCGGTATACGATGGGTAGCAACGCACGAAACAAGCCGATCCGAGGCTTCCGGAAGCCACGCCGCTCATTGAAGAACCCGCCGGACTCCGCCGCCGCGACCTCCGATCCCACTATCGACGCCCCTTCCTCCTTACCTCCAAATCCCGCCTCTTCCGCCTCCGGCCACCCGAATCCCGACCCCGGCTTCGGCATCCCTAACCCCTCCTACGTCCCCGGCCCCTACGACGACGCCGGGTGGGGATACTTCACGGAGGAGCAGCTTGAAGAACACCTCCTTGGGAACCTTGACCTCGTCTACAGGGAGGCGATTTCGCGGCTGGTGGCTCTGGGCTATGACGAGGACGCGGCGCTCCGTGCTGTCCTCTGCAATGGCTATTGCTACGGATCGATGGACGTGCTCTCCAATATCCTCCAGAACGCCATCGCCTATCTCAGCACGCCATTGCCTCGGAAGGATTCCTCCGCGGTCGTCCCTGCCGCAGCGAATGGATTCACTGACCTCCGCCATCTCCAGGAACACTCACTCGCGGGGTTGGTTTGTCTTCTCCAGCAGATGCGCCCTAATCTTACCCGTGGCGACGCCATGTGGTGCCTTTTGATGAGCGATCTGCAGGTTGGCCGCGCCAGTATTATTGAGATCCCGTTCTTGTCGCTGCCGCCGTCGGCTACCACACATCCAGCTCCTACCCTGGACCCATCTCCTTCTCCTGTGACCGCATCCATCACCCGAGATGACGAGTTGAGAAGTCCCTCCTTTAGTCTTTGCAAATCTGCGGAAGCTGCTACAATGGTCCCAGCTGTTTTTGGTGGTGATGTTGCTGCCGACCCTCGGCGCTATGCTCTTCATCCCTCCATGAAGTCTGCCATGAGGCGGAATGCAGCCTCGTTTACTCCGACTTCTGGTTTTCGTCCATTTTTAAAGCCATCGACACCTCAAAAGATGTCTAATTTTCCATCTGAGCAGCTGCAGCCGAAGGGAGATAGCGCTTCTGCTGCCGATAGAAGGGAGAATGACTCCTCTTCGGATCTCAGTGCAGTGGATTCCGTACTAAAGGCTTTGGAGGGCATGAATCTAGAAGAAAATGGTTCAGGGGATCCCAATAAAGACATGATCTTGGACATTATTAGCCAGATTCGGGCTATTGAGGCTCAGGTGAAGGAGAGGAAGGAGTGGGCTCAGCAGAAGGCACTGCAGGCTGCTCGCAAGCTGAGCAATGACCTCGCAGAGCTGAGGCTGCTGAGGTTGGAAAAGGAGGAGAACTTGCGGTTAAAAAAGGGAAATCATACATTAGAGGATGCCACTATGAAGCGGCTTACTGGGATGGAAGGTGCACTAAAGAAGGTGAGTGGGCAGGTGGACCGATCAAATGCTGTCGTACGGCGGCTGGAGACGGAGAATGCTGAGATGCGAGCTGAGATAGAAGCTTCTAAGTTGAGTGCATCAGAGTCGGTAAGGACATGTGCTGAAGTGGCTAGGAGGGAGAAGAAGTATCTTAAAAAGCTGATGGCTTGGGAGAAGCAAAGGGAGAAAATGCAGAAAGAAATTGCAGAGGAGAAGAAGAAGATCAAGCAGACGCAAAAGAAATTTGATGAAGCCAGGGTTGCAGCAAAGGAATATGAGGTAGGCATGAATCGAATTCAGTTATTGTTTGTGATAAAATGCTAATCTCTTTTGGAATATTTTTAGTTAAATATCATCACATTCATTGGTTATATTAGCTTCTTTGAATATTTGAGATCTCAGATAATAAGAACAGACAACGGATTACAAATTTAATTTCATCATCAAACATAAAATTATCCAAGTAGTGATAAACAAGGAGATGAGTTTTTAAAAGTTTGAGATTTTTAATGATTTTATTTTGGTAAAAGCTCCTCTTTAGGAGAATAAGGTTTTAAGAAAATGTTTTAAGATGGCAATCGTTTCTTTTAGCGCATTGAATAGTTTTGGTACGAATAGTTTTGCTAGGATATTTTAGATTGTTTTTTTATAGTTTTTTTAGCTTAGGCTTGTAAGAGGTCCAATTCTTCATTGTATAACCATCTTTTAATTTAATAAAAACTCCGCTTATCCCTTTTGGGGTGTCAATTTCGTCCCAATTCTTTGTGTAACTTTGGGTTCTTTTTTTGTGCTACATGAATTAGTTTTCCTTGTATGCTTTGTTTATTTGGAGGGGGAAGAAGTAGATGTGAAATGAAATAGTACAGGAAAGAGGAAAGAAAGAAATGAGTTGAATTATCTTATTTTCACTTTGTTTCATTTATCTTGCTGGGAAGAATTGAAGGAAGAGGTACACTCTTAACTTATTTGTTCTTACAAAATGTATAAATATCATTTCCATTCGTTTCTGTCTGATTTGAACTACAGGAAATGGATGGAACTAAATTACTCTCTTCTCTTTTTTCTCAAAAGTACTAAGAGAAATTGATCATGTTGTTCCATTTCTTTTCTTTTCTATCTAATTTCCATTTAAGTAAACACAGGATTAGAAGACTCAGATTTTAGTTGTAATCACATTCAAAATGAGGCTAGATTTCAAGGGTCTTATGATGCTTCAAACTTCCAATTCTGTTTGTTTTATTTATTGTTTGTTGCACCAAAACAAAAGGCTTGAGTCACTAGTTGTCTCCTTGACATGGCACCAATCTATTCAACATGATAGATGTTCTTGGTTTCTCTTTGCGCCAAAATTTGTTATTGCTCTATCACTTATTAATAGTTGAATATGTTACTACTATTTGCACAGTGATCATAATATCGGATTCAACTTGAGATAGTCTCTTCTTCATATGATCTTCTTTAGTAAATTAACTTTATTATTTATTGATCTTACTTTGTAGATTAACTCAAGTTTCAGCAGTAATTTCAAATTACTGAAAATTTTATTTCCCATAATTTTCTCTAGCATGTTGAAAGGAAGAGAATTGCCTTCAGTAATTTACTAGTATTGTGATGCTTTATCTTCGGCATGCACACAAACATCAATGCAATTGGTATTTCGAAAACCAACATGGTATTTTGTCTCACCGCACCATCTTGATTTTGTTTGGGAATCTACCAACCTCTAACAGTTGTTTGGCATAAAAGTTCCATTATATACTTCATTCTTCTCATTAGAAGTTTTTCTAAAATTGTTAACTTGTTTATAAATGCAACTTTACACATAAAGAAGTTGAGATCTGTCGAGGCTTAGATTCCTATGGGGATGGGAAGAAGCTGAGGAAAGGAATGAGCTGGGAAAAAGAAATTGGGGGAAATGGATGGAAAAATATTTTTCTAGTTTGTGATTCCTCGAGGACAAATTTGGTGAAAACACCAGAACAGTAATCTGAAATGTGGTAAAATTATCGATTTCTCCCTCAATAATTCTCTTTCATCCTGCTCTCCTCCCAAGTTATTTCTTTGCTCTTTTCCTTCACTGGTCCTACTTTTAGTAAATTAATTCTAACAGTCAGGTTACTTAGATGGAAGATATGGGAAATGATCATAAAATTACACATGAAACTCTAACTCTGTCATTTATGTACAACTTTGTGATCCTTCATCTCTTTCCCTAAGTAATTTCATCCAAGTATCAGATCCTTAGTGTAGAATCTGTCTCTTATTCGAAAAGCAGATAAGGGTTTGAGAATATAATTAGGATTTAGAATTAAGAAATGATCAAAGTATTGAAAGCGATACTGACTTATGTTGATTATATCCTTGTCATAGTGGAGAAGAAATAATCATGAGCTACCCTGTTTTCTGCCTATCTCATATTTCTAAGTACAGAATATGAATTGAATAAAGGTGTAAGCAGTTAAAGTTTGGACTGGTTTTTAGCTAGAAATCAGTTAAAATAATTGATCCAGCAGAATATGATCAAATATCACCTAATCAGCTCCATTGCAGCTGCAGCCACAGGGTTAGCCAATGCTTATTCCTTAGGACTGTTATTGCTTCTTCTTGGAGATAATTAGTCCATGACTCGTGGGCCTTCTTCCTCCGTGTGGCCTAATCAAACATTCGTTCTTTGTGGAAAATTCCCTATTGTTGCCTCCCTTAGTGGTTATGTCTCAGCCCCAATCTGATCAAACTCGCTTGAACATGAAATAATTCCTTGTGGAAGAGTAGAGTACCTGGTTAATGTCCAAAATTTTGGAAGTAGCAATGAAGAATCCGTCAAATGAATTGTCTTGGAGAACCCACTTACATGATGTGTTTTTACGGGACTAGCAGCACCTTCACAACACCTTGGGATCGCTTTGCTGTAAGTAATGAAATCATCAAGCTCTAGGTTATCAAGCAGGAGAGCTTACGATTTGATCAATTTGATTTAGTCCAAATTTAATCGAAGCTGCTTATATGCCCTCTTCGAATATCATCTAGGCGATCGGTTTTGTTATTTCTCCAGGTATAGTAGTTTAAAGGTAGCAATTAAACAGTGTATCCAGCAGTCAGAATACCTGATGTTTTCATCCCTATTACTTGGTTAATAAGACGTGCTGTTTCATTTGGTAGCTTGTACACTTTTGATGTTTTATGTTTTAACATGCAGGTGAAGTGGAAACAAGAGACTAAGGCCAAAGAAGAAGCTATCAAATTGGCCGAGGAAGAACGTGGAGCCGTAGAAGCAGCTAAGGTGAATGCCAGCCGACGACAAGAGCTGCTGCGCCGAAAGATTGAGTTAGATTTTCAGCGTCGCAAGGACGATATCCGAAGGCTCGAGGAAGAATTTGCTCGTCTCAAAGCATATGCAGTTCCAAATACAGCGATGTCTCCGTTAATTGATTCAGAAGCCAAACCTGTTAAAGAGGCCAATGCCAAGCCACTCACTCGCGACCCTCCTAAAACAATGCATCGCAACAGGGCGTGCAAGGCGTGCGTCGTTTGTGCAAAAGAAGAGGTCTCTGTCGTCTTCTTGCCCTGTTCGCATCAGCCTCTTTGTGCGAGTTGCAACGAGAACCATGAGAAGGCAGCAAAACCTTCTTGCCCCCATTGCGGTATCATAATCGAGGAGAGGATACGGGTGTTCGGCGCCAGCTCGTAGATACAATGCTGGTGCTGACCATCAACAACAACAGTGCCTTATACATATAGAGACCTTGGCGGCTTGGCCATTTGGCTTTGCTATGGCATGTTGTGCTTGTGTTACATGTTGAATAAAACCCATACTTTGATGGGTGAATGAATGAAAGATGAATAAGGAACTATGCTGCAATATGGGGCACTCTAAGGCTTCCTAGATTTGTGCCTTTCATGTGGACTTTCATCTGAATATCTTGGATTGAAAGACCACGGGTGGAAATGGTATGTAGCAAACGGACTAAATTGAGTCTAATATTAAAAAAATATTGATATTTGAATTTGGGGTTGAAAAATATATATGATATTCGAATTCAATTATTTTGACTAGAGCTTAATTCGAAATGAAATTTTGAACTCGATCTCAGTTCGAGTTGGCTTTGTCTGAATGTTGATTTGAGCATATTGAACTATAAATTAAATTATTTAAATTTAAATTCGGTTATGAATTATTTGAATTTTAATTTGAATATAGTTAAATTAAACTTATATAAAATAAGAAAAATAATTCGCACAGCGAAAATGAAAATGAATATTCATTGAAAAATTTGATTGTCAATCAACGGCATGTCCGATCATCGATCGGATATCACTAGCAACCTTCGATCGCTATTCCGAATCAAACTATATCTTGGAAGATGAACCCATTGAAATCATCGATAACGGTGAACAAGTCGAGATCGACGGTGAATGATGCGAGATCACAATTGCAGCGATCCTCGACGGATTCACCGTGCTCCCAGGATATAGTTTGGTTTGGGGTGGCGATCGAAGGTAGCCAATGATGTACGATCGGATATCGGACGTGTCGTAGATTGACCATCAAATTTTTCATTGAGACATTCATTTTCATTGTGCATATCAAAATCATAAAATAAATATAGTTTAATTCGAGTTTGGTTCGGGAGCCTAACTAGTAATCAAATAAATTTTATTATATTATGAATTTAAATTTAGCTTAAAAAATTATCACCAAATGAAGGTGTTATTTGTCATTTTGTTTGGTTTATGAAAAGCACCAATCCGTCCCAGGATTAATATGGAGGAGGTAAGTCACGAAAGGCTACTAATTCGGATGTTATAACTAATGTATAAGGAAGATTGGTATATTAACTTTATTAGATTTTAATTCTTAAATTTTATGATAATAATATCCATAATGGCATAGTTAGGATCTTCAGCAGCGCTGGGCTAGATTATAAAATTATATATAATATTTAAAAAATATATAACATTTATATATCAATATCCTTTTACATGATTCAAAATTCATACAAAATACTTCAATATCTATTTTAATTATAACCTAAGAATAAAAAGCAATAACCAATCAATTATAATAAATTCAACCATATTATTTATTTTATAGCAAACTCGAATACAATAATAATTAATAAATAAATTTAAAATATCATAGCATTCCTAGATATTAGAGTCATAATTTTCAGATAATTTAAAAAATTCAAATAAAATCACAGCTGAAATCCAAAATTACCTATAATTTTTCACTTTAAGATAAGAAAAGCCTTACTGCCTACTCGTAAAACCTAGTGCAGTGTTGAAACTTGAAACACCTGAAATCAAAACAAAAAAAATTTAAAAATGGAATAAATATGTAAATTGATCTGGTTATGAGTTTAGGCTAAAATATTATCAATTTATATCATATTTAATTTTGCTGAAACATAAAATACCTGAAATCAGAAAAAACAAAAAAAAAACTCAATCCCAATTCATTTTCTTGTCCAATTGCCCCCTGTTTCCATTGATTTGGGGAGGAATAAAAGAGAAAAATTATAAGGGCGAAATTGATAAAAAGATCTGAGAAAAATATGCATTTCTTAGGACTATAATTCCAATCAATAAGAAATTAAAGAATGAATAAATAAAACATATGAAGATGGATTACCTGTGTATGAAAAGGTAAGGTCGAGCGAGGAGAACTGATGGTTGAAGAAGGATATGATGCATCTACTGAAGGTGGTGACGATCACTATCTCGATGTGTGCTTCATGCTTGAGAAAGGATAATGTGGTGAACTGGTGATGGCAAGAAAAAAAAGAGCAAGGAGAATAAATAGGGCAGCGGTGAGAAAAGTTAACGAAGATAGTTTAGGTAGAAAACTAGGGCAGCATTAAAAAGCAACATTAAAAAAAATTATAGTAAAAAAAATATATATCAATGTTAAAAATTGCTAGGCTGCACTGCGCTTCAGCCCAATGCAGCCCAGTACTGGCTATGCCTGTGAATATTCATGTATTAATCATCCGTCTACATAAAGACCTATGAAAGTTTTTATCTTGCTTGAGATGTTGAATAATATAATTTATTTATTTTATATAAAATGGTGTTGGACCTTTTTCAAGGAAAAAAAAAATATTATTTTAATTTTGAAAAATAAAAATAGTGGATTGATAATTTGAAATAATTATAAAAGAAGGATTGACATATATGCTAAACCTTTTTAACATGTGCAAGTATATATTTTAAAATATTAAAAAAATGGAAAAATGAAATAGAAGAAAAAGGAGAGAGAACAAACATTATGTCTCTTTCAAAAGATATATCCAGTAAATAATAAAAATATATTTTCTAATAATAATTATGCCTCTACATAAATATTTAATATTTTTCTGGAATATTTTATTCCAAAAGAATAATAATTTTGATTTTTTAGAATATTTTATTCCTTCACGTAATTTCCCGGAGGTGTCTATAAATGGATCGGGCCTTCCTTGAACGGAAGGCCCACGAATTGCCTATAAAATGGCAGTTAAAGCGAGAGTTCACCTGGTTGGCCATTTTGTCGCTCGAGGCGAGATCGATCTGTGAAACCGTAGGAGGGCGCAGAGCGGTCTCTACCCTCAACATCAGCGGTCAAGTTTGTGTTCTCCTTGCCTATCGATCGCGGGGATTCGGTGAGTAGTTTGCTACTTTGAATCCCTGTAAATCTTAATTTGTGCGAAGAAGGTTACTTGCTAGGTCAAGCTGTCGCAGATCTAGAGTAGTTCTTGCGTTCTGAAAATGAACCCTTTAAATTCCTATTTTGACACTTGACACTAATTCTATTGCCCCTATAATTTCTCGATTATCTCTTCTGCATCTAAATAATAAAGGATTGAGATTTCAAAATCAGATTGATTTTGTGTTGTCCTGGTAATTTATGGTTTTTTAAATTTCTTCACTTGATTTTTGACCCTATGTGCTTCTAGGTTTCATGGTGTCGTAAGAATCTCACATGTTATCCTTTTTCAACTTCACAAAGACCTTGAGAGAACAGTTTATAGCTAGCTTCCATATTTAGTTAATATGCTGTTTAATTGGTCAAACACTGAAATAGCTACCGGTTGCAGGTTAGATGCTACATGTTCGAAATTATGTATCTTAAAAAGTTGGAAGTAAATGTTTGTCACTGCATCTCACTTGAATCTTAGATGTACACATGCTTATCTCTATTATGTAGCCAAAGTAATTATTAATTGGGAGGACAATGTAATCACTAGTCTGTAGATCATAGGAGATATTGGCTAAACCTATTTTTTAAAAAAGTGAAGATTGTGCTATATTCTGAAACAGGTAAAATGAACATAAATTATTACCTTTTCATTGTTATCTTTGAGCAAAATTGTGAGAGCACCATTTTTCACTTTGGCTAAAAAAATCCATATGGTATGATATATGTGCTTTATAGGTGAGAGTATTAGGCTGCAAAAATTAACACATACAGAAAGCTAATTTAGTCTTTATGAGAATGTTGGATGGATGTGGAGAGATAAGGTAAAAAATATTAGTATTTTTGGATGTGCTCCTATAGATAGTAAACTGAGAGAAACTAGGTTAAGATTCATATGGCATGAGCATATTCAATGATAAATAATAAATTGCATGGTTAAATAAGTTGAATTAGTTATAGGTGAAGGTGTAAAAGTGGTAAAGAAAGACTAGTCAAAACTCTATATGACATTATTACCAAATTTTCCCCCGGTCTCCCTCTTTCTTTTTGCATTTTGCATTGGTAAGCAAAGTCAGTTGGTGCATGCAAGCCACCATCATTTAGAGTGAAGTTATTAACTTGTGGTTTGCATTTTGAGTGTACTAGTTCCTCTTTTTTCTGTTTAGGTGAGTTCGAAGTTGATTAATTTCTATTTAGCTTAATCCCAATTCTAAATGCCTAGTATATTGAGCTTTAAATCTTTTACCTAGAGCTCTTTAGCAATAAAATACCTGTATAATAGACTCCAAATAGTTGGGATTTGCAGCTTGTTTTCCCGGTTATTGTGAAGCTATTGTAGGAATGGTCTTTTCTAATTTAATAAGCCCTACCCAAGTTGAAATATTCATTTGTCCAATTACTTTATAAGTTATAGTCACTTGGCCACTGAAATTTATTTACTTTATGTGAACCGCACAGTTTCAACTTGTATTTATTCTAAAACAGTTGTTGCTTTGCAGGTTATTTTTAATCGCCTAGCTTGCCAAGATGGTTTCATTTGAGATGAATGATCAAAAGAGTAAAGTCCTGTCCTTTTCCAAGCACCAGATTGTTCTTTTGTCGCACATCGTTTTATTTCTATAATATCTAGTCAAATATTTTTAAATTCGGTAAAAGACCTAGTACAAATCATTGCTATCACAGGTTCTACTGGCCTTATTTTAAACCGAATAATTTTTACCAACATTTCATCATCGTATGATTTCCATTTCTATGTAGAGGATCTGACATCATAATAGTCACTATCATTCCTTATCTAAACCAAGTTATGAAGCAAGTTCACCGATGTTATCTCATAGAAGGGAACCAATAATACCCAATGTCGAGCAACCATCTAATGAAATTATTCCAAGGTTATCAATTGCTTTTGTGATTGTTTCGGTCTTTTTTGTCAAAGCATATTAGTTGTTAATTTGATATGATTTTACCTTTTAAGCTAGCAATGTTTTCTTGAGGTTTGTTGTCTCCTTGTTCGGAGTAGTCAAAAGACTTTACCATAGACACACATTAATCCAGGATCAAATCTAAGTCATTACAAGAGTGCGATACTGTTATAAGAACTTAGCGGGTATCTTCTTTTTTTTTTTTGAAATTATTTTTAATTTCTTTTTGGTGAATTTGATAGTAATATGCAGATTCAGTTATTATACTAATCTCCTCTCTATATATCTCATACTTTGTTGTTATACATGGCAACAGAGATCGGGCTGGGGCTTACAGGTTTTGGTGTTTTCTTCTCGATCCTTGGAATAATATTTTTCTTCGACAAGGGCCTTTTGGCAATGGGTAATGTAAGTCTATTGATTTTTTTGGGGTCGAAATGGGGCCCTAAGGTTTGTGCAAGTTTCCTGTTTCTTGAATACTAATGCTGCATTGATCTTTTTCTGTGAACTATCAGATTCTCTTCCTTTCCGGTCTGATGTTGACCATCGGACTAAAATCAACCATGCAATTCTTTGCCAAACCTAAGAACTACAAGGTTTGCCCACACTATTTGTTGATCCAAAATGAAAGCATTTACATTTGACTGATCGATTTTTCTGCCTATTCCAAAGGGAACAATCTCATTCGGAGTTGGCTTCTTTATGGTATTGGTTGGATGGCCTGTCATCGGCATGATTCTTGAGTTATATGGATTCTTCGTTCTCTTCAGGTTTAACTTCTTCATTCAAGCAACTTTTTCTTAGTTGGCCTCGAACGGTTTGCTGTAACTCTTCGATCCTGACCTGATTTACTTTGCAGCGGCTTTTGGCCAACCCTCTCAATTTTCCTGCAACGGATCCCTGTTCTTGGATGGATATTCCAGCAGCCCTTTGTCAGATCAGTGAGCATCTATCCAATCCTCGATCTCTTATGAACTCTTAATTCGGTGTTATTCATCAGTGAGCATCTTTCCTCTTCAGTTCTTCGATGGCTATAGAGGCAAACGAGTTCCAGTTTAGCGTCAACTCGTCGTCAGCGTTCGTGGCCGAAGCCATGTAAATTTGAAAAAGACGGGGAAGTTCAGTTCATTGCACTCTCGATAGCAATCGTTATCGGCTTAGGTATCTTCTACATTACCTTCATTTTGTTAAATACCATTTTTTTTTAATGTTGGTTGATGTTTTACTTCTATGCATTACCACACATGTTTTACATCCCGTAGAAAATTTCAGTGATTGTGGAAATTTTACTGTCTTTTTTTTTTCGAATTAAGTTCAAGTTATTCTCCAATCAAATGATCCATCAAAGTCGTTCGGTCCAACAAGTGCGTTTCATTCTTACGAAGTCGGTCGTCCAAGGGTGGAAAAACTTGGTTAATTATTTTTTTTTCATTTAACTCTCCTTCATAGTATATATATATTTTAAATTTTTTGCATAACGTTATAAATATATTATTTAAAATAATAGATATTTTTTATGGGGGTTTAAAGTATAATTGAATCAAACTTAAAATAACTTACAAATTTCTTTTTTCTTTTCTTTAAAATACTCCCTTTTGTGACAATCCATTTGATGGCGGCGCCAGCTTGGCTTGTACACCATTTTATTGTTTACCTGCCACTGCAAGCTTAATCTTAAGCATGCATCCCTCTACGCCACGATTCTCGAAGAATTTTATCAGGTGCCTTGTTGATCCACATCAAATATATCTTAACAGTGTTTTGATATTCATAAAACATTAGAGAGCTTTTTGAAAATTTATTAAATTTTAAGGATATTCTTAAAAGAAAATATAGTTTATGTATTTTATTCAACGTTCTTTAAAAAAGGCAGTGATTTATTGAATAATGATTAAGAGAGTGAAAATGGGAGAGTAAAAACTATAGTGAATGATGATTTTATATGTACGATCTTCGAACGGCCGGTATCGATATTTATATTATGTAGTGTATATCAATATTATAATTATTTATATTCTACAATGATAAAATAAAAAATAAAATCATAAAAGATGGATAATGTAATTTAATGATCGATATTTCTGTCTCTAATCAAATAATCGTATGTCATTTTTTTCTTTTTTTATCTTATTTTTTTTTTTAATATAATGTTTTATCAAGACTATATATTTATTATTAAATGGACATAAAAATATATATTAAAAATAAAAATATATATAAAAAACTTTACTGTCTAAGAACTATTATCGTGATTTCTTGTCAAATCAATGGTCTCGAATTATAATTAAACTCTGGTGACGTTTGGAAAAATATATAAATTATTTCTATTTGTAATATTTTAAATTAAGAGATAAAATGAAAAAGTATATAAATTATGACATAAAATGATTTTTTTTTTGTTTAAATTTACTCAAGGTGTGCGTGTCTATATGTAAAAGCCAGCAATCGTCTCTTCACTTCATCCAAGGAAAAACATGGCTACTTTCTCTTTCACTCTCCTTCCTCTCTCCCTCCTGCTCCTCCTCCTCCTCGTCGTGCCGGTGGCCTCTGACATTGTCGACGATGCGTGCTCGGAAAGTGCTGCCGCCGACCCCAACATCGACTACGGCTTCTGCGTGGCGGCGCTGCGCTCTAATCCGGCGAGCGGGCGCACGCGCGACCTCGGCGCCCTGGCGCGCGTGGCGCTCCGGTTGGCGCGCGCCAACGCGACCCACGCGAGGGCGGCTGCCAAGGCTCTGCTAAGGGAGAACAAGAAGGCCGGTTCGGGGCGGCGATCGCCAGCAATCGCGGCGGCGGGTGAGGTCTGCGTCGAGGTGCTCGGCGACGCCGCCAGCGGGCTCAAGGCCGCCGCCCGGGCGGTGAAGGCGGGGCGGCTCGATGACGCCGACGCCTACGCCACCGCAGCTGTGGACGCGCCCGTCGACTGCGACGACGCCTTCGAGGAGGAAGGCGTGGCGTCGCCGCTGGCGGAGCAGGATTTAGGGCTGTGGCGGTTGTGCGTCGTCGCCCTCGCTATCACCGCTCGATTGGCGTCCGCTTCCGTGGAGTCGAAGCCGAGTAATGAACCAACCGTTTGCTTCTACTCAGAGTAAAAAAAAAAAAAAAAAAAAAAACAGAGCATGCCTTAGCACTGCTGTATAAATCCCCTTTTTTTCTATATATATATATATATATATATATATATATATATATATATATATATATATATATATATATATATATATTAAAAGGATCATTGAGTTATTAAGTAGATGATAAATGAATTAAATATTTGTTAAATTTTTTTTTATGTTTATTCAATGTAAACATCAGATATCTTAAATAAAACATATATGATTTTTAGTAAGAGAAATCGTGATCTAATTATTGATAAATAATATTTATGAATAAAATTTATGAATTATGTTTATTAATAAAATTTTTATCAATAACTTTTATAAAAAACAAGTAATATTATAATATCAAACTGTTAGTCATTCTAGGCCGCAAAAACCGCTTTTTGCGTTGCGGAAACCCCAGAATTTCGCCCACGGGATCCGTGCGAACATAAAATATTTACGAGTACGAGTTTGACTACTAAATCTACACTAGATCTACATGATAGAACCATTACCCTTGTTGCGTAGCCCTTCGATTTCCCGCTCGTCCAATTGCCGCCGGATCTCGTAGAGTATCAAAGCAGACACTCCTCTAGAAGTATCCACACAGGACCTTGGAGAATAGGTTGTGCTAGCAACCTTATTGCAACCCCTCGTTGCGAGAAGAAAGAGCAAAACGAAAAGAGATGCAAGATAGCTTTTTCTTCCGTGAGAAGAAGCAAGAGCAAGAACACACACGAGAGCCAAATTAAACCCTCTCACCTTTTATTCTTTTCCACGCCACCACACAACCACAAAAGGCCAAAATTAATGCAAAATTAATTGACCATTAATCACAATTAATTCCCAATTAATGCAAGATTAATTAATCAATTAATCATTAATTCTTGCCATAACAAGTAAACTTGCCGTTTACTTCATGCATGCTTGCATGTGGCTAGCCAAACTCAAGTTCAACTTGAGTCCAACTCAAGTACATGTAATTCAAGTCTAGCTTGCATGTGGTTAGACTAATCCAAGTTCAACTTGAGTCTAACTCAAGTACATGCAACTTGAGTCTAACTCAAGTGTGCTTGCATGTGGTTAGATTAATCCAAGTTTAAGCTCCTGCATCCAGCCATATGGCTTAATTTGAGTCTAACTCAAATCCAATTTGAGTTTAACCCAAATGCAACTTGAGTCTAACCCAAGTCTTGGTCATCCAATGCTCAATTGTTCTTAATTAAAAGAACTCATCTCCAAATAGAATGTCCTTTTTGTGTGTGACCCTATAGGTTCTTGTAAGGTTGGCAATGTCTCTAAACACTTTTAGAGACATAAGCAATGAGCGGTATCTAGCAACACATCATTGCTACCCAAGTTACAAGAATGTTGAGATCCAACATCACCTTGTGACTAATAATTGTGACTCTCACAATATATGATAATGTCCCTCTATCCTTGATATCTAGATTGACTCAATTGAGGCATAGACCGTGTCATCCTCGAGTCAATCTATATCTTGAACTCCAAGTAGACTCACACTAATCAAATGAGCTCAATATCTCATATTGACTCACTTGGGCATGACCATGCACTTTGTGGTCTCACTCTATCAAGAATACGATATCTTTCCCGTCATATAGGAGGGATAGATCCCATCTACATCACTCACATCCCTCTCCATAATTTGTTACATACCCAGTAATCGCCTTTATAGTCCACCCATTTACGGGTGACGTTTGACGAAGCCAAAGTACGTAACTCCTTATGTAGGGATCCATGGTGACTTCAGGTCCAAGGACTAATAGTCATACTAATAGTCATATGAGAAAGTATATGACACTCATATAACGATCCATGATACTTTCTCATGGCGGGTCATTCAGTATACATTCTCCAATGCATACCCATGTGTCAACTTGATATCTCTATATCCATGACTTGTGAGATCAAGTCATCATGTTGACTTACATGCTAGCCTCTACGTATTAACATTGTCCTTGAATGTTAATACTTGACTAGGAATTATTTAGAGTAGTGTTCTCTATATCATCTCACTATCGATTCAACTAATCGATTGATATAGATAAGAATCTTCTACTCAAGGACATTATTATGCTTAGCTATTTGGCACAAATACACGTAAGTATAATAACCACAAAACATGCCTTTATTTATACACAGGAATATGATACAAATGAGTCTATATAATCATCACATGATTGGCTCTAGGGCTCTCACTAACACAAACTCGTTAAACAACTAAATAAATTTAAAAATATAAAAATTTCAAACAATCAAATAAATTTAAATTCAGAACTAGGTGGTGTCTAAACAATCAAGCTAAGCTTAAATAACTATCTTTATTATTTGATCCTTTTTAAACTTGGATTCGACTTAATTATTTTATCAAATAAACTTAAATAACACAAACTTAATTTAGTAGAACATGATTTAAGCAAAGAGAACGTAAACTCTTGGACCGAAGGAAGATATATTTACACTGTTAAGCAATTTGAATGAAATTAATCTTGGCTAATTGAATATTAATTTCGAGCTAGGCTCTATTTATAGCCTTATGGAAAATTAGCTATTTTATTTCGGACGCTTGGACTCCGTAAAGTCTGATCCACATGGCAACGATCTTTGAATGAGGTCAGACAGTCCAGGGGCTTAGAAGGGGTTCCAGGCACTTGGATTGTGCTGATGTGGCACAGTACTCATCACTTCGACAACGACTATTACTGACGTGGCTGCCCATTTTGGGCACCTAGAATTTGAGCGCCTAGAATGGTTAACTCAGAACGTTGACCATTCTTCATTCCGGTTGTTTGGATGATGCTTCGGTCATCTTGAGTCGAGCTCATCCGAACTCAACTTCGACCTTTTCCTCAAGCATATTTCCTTCCCGACTTCTCGTCTTGTGGATGTTGCATGCGTTCTTCTTGCTTCACCGACATATTCTTCCATAGCTCCTCGTCCCTCGGATGTATCGAGTCTGTCAATTCACTTTCCATGTCATCCTTCTTGCTTGTTGTGTTTTTCACTCGACTTCTTATGCTTCTAAGTTCATGTACACTTAGACACAAGACATCAAACACAAACAAGATCTAACTTTACTCGATTGATGATATCAAAACTAATTTGAGATACTTACATAATTGTAATGGGCGAGAAGTTTTTAAATATGAAAAGACACTTTGAGAGTAGTCGGGAGTTTACTGAGGATTCTAAATATGGATTTTTATAACAACATACTTATAAGCAAGCAATTAACCTTATCTCTTTTGAGCATACGATTTTACGCAGACGGATTTATATGCGAATATTGTCCTAAACTCCTTAATAGCAAACTCAACTTCCTCTTCAATTCTTGCGTCAAAAAAAATTTATTTCAACTCCCTACACACAAAGTTTTATTTGCTTCAACTAACGATTTACCTAATTATCCTCATTTTTTTGGTACAAATAGTTCGAAATAAGGTATAATTCCTCCTAAATTCAGCACCATTTAACTAAAATTTAGAATATTTTCTATTAAACTAAGTACGACCTAATTGATTCATCCTAAACCAATTGATTAGTATGAACTCCTAATCAATTGATGAAACAAAAAAAGAGTTATATACAATTTGATAGAAAATATACTAAATTTTAATTTAAGGACGATGTTCTGTTAAGACAAATACAACTAATCGATTATCGATCAATTTTTAATTAATCAGAGCTTCTCCTCAATCTATTGGAGTAGTTCTAATCAATTATGAGCAGCATCGATCGATTCTCGATCAACTAGGTTTGAAAAAAAATTGATTCTCGATCAATTGAATTTGAAAAAGAATCGTACTCAATTTAATAGAAAATATACTCAATTATAATTAAATGATACTGAATTTAGGAGTAATGATACCTTATTTTAGACATTTTGTAACAAAAAATAATGAGGACAATTAAGTAAATAGGTATGTATTAGGGAGTTGAAGCAAATAAAAATTTACATGCACGGAGTGAAAATGAATTTTTTCTGACATGGGGACTGACAGTAAAGTTTAAGATGTCTATGGAGATTTAAAGACAATTTTATATTGGGGTTGTCTATTGTTGTATCGGGGAAAAGCCCGATGTTTCGGAAACGAACGATGGGGATGACGAGTCACCAAAGCGCAGCCCACCACGACGATTACGGGGAGAGGATGTCCACGCCCTGCAAGATTAACATGAGCGTTAAAGGGGATGCACCGGAAGATTTTACGGTAGAGCCCTCTTCGACGCTCAACTCAGATCTCTATCTTTTTCGGAGGACAACGAGGAATCAAGTTTCTGTAATTTTGGAAAGTTTATCCCCTTTTCCTGAGTTTCGAGGCATCTTATACACCTGATGTCTATCACATGTGTTTCTACGTTCTCCTCCACGTTCCTTAATCATCAGTTACTTGATAGATTTTCTCTTTTCATAATGGCCATTGTGATTATTAAAGCTTAATCATCGTGCGTTGTGAACAATAATTATCCGATGACTTTTCTATTCTGTAAGGAGGAACGAATACTTGAAGTCTGATTTTCTTATCCTTTCGTTGATATTTGGGCCGGCTCCACTCTCCCAAATCAGTCCCGGAGTCTCATCTCCCGAGCTGACCTCATGGCTTTCATCCATTTTTCTGAGATAGTCTCAGGAGCCTGCAGATTCCCGGTCCGACCTCAAGTGTTTTCTCCCATTCTCCCGAGATAGTCTTGGGAGTTCGATTTCTGGTCTGACCTCAAGGCACTGGTTCGACGGGCCCTGCCACGTAGTTTCCCCGTGCCACGTATCCACCTCGGGATGCTCATCCCTATCACCCGACATAAAATCTGGTTCACTATGACGACATAAGAGGGTTGCGGAGGCTCTCAATAATAGAATCAGATGACAGACATTGTCGACCGCACATGCGCGACGGTGGCAGCATCTGTATCCGTGCTGAATAAGACCGAGGCAAGCTGGCCGACCACTGGAGGAGGAGATCGCCGGAGACGATCGTGATCGGGAGAAGAGGAACAAGCCTAGCGACATAGGAAACAAGAGGCTCGGCTAGGTTTCCTCGCACAAGTATTGAATCCTAGATAATACGCTTTTTAATTAAATCACTCAACGTAAATTGCTACTGAGCCGAACCAATCCACATTTGGTTAGGTTTCCAAAACTTCCAGCAACATTCAAATCAACTCTATACTTATAGCCCAATTCAAATCAACTCTACTTATTTTTCCTCTAAATATACGCGAATTCTGGGACGCTGGGTTCTAGACCGTCACTGCGGCGCTTCCCGATTTACCTGACGGCCGGTGAAAAATTTCATGAGGCCAGACCAGTCGCTCGAGATTAGAAAAACCTCATTATTATTTTTCTTAAGAAAAAAAAAACAACAATCGTAATAGAAAGATCTATAATATTTTTGACGCAGTAGAAATTTATCATCTAAAAGCTTTTTTCATCGGTAGTAGGCTCTGCAAAGAATAATGCATATTACTAGGGACGGATAGATTTTTTTGAGGGCTATTTTTTTATTACCTATTATAAAAAAAATAGTAAAATAATTTTCACTATTAGATTTATTTCAGATTTTTTTTATAATTTTATTTTTATGTAGAGAGTGGTTGGCTAAACTTATTAAAAACAACAAAATAAGTTCACTAACAAGCTATTATGTTTTATTTTAAATTTAAGCAGTTAAAGTGTTTGGATGAATTTATTTTAAATAAATTGGTGTATTTGCTATTATAAAATCTTTTTAATAAAAAGAGTACTAAAAAAATATAATACTATATATATATATATAATTAATGTATTTGGTTACTTTTTTATTTTTTATTTTATTTTTTTAAATTGTGATTATGTCATTTAAGATTTTATTTTAAGAGTTTATTGATTGTGTTATAGTGTTAGATATAACAAAATTTCAAACGGGAAAAATGATTAAAATTTACACGAAGTTTGGACAATAAAGTCCTTAGTATAGCAAATCTCTTTTTTTCCCTCTCTATATATATTTTAATAAATAATTTTTTAAATAATTCATTAATCATATAATATACCCATTAGTATCTAAAATTTGTTATCTATAACACTATAATCCAAGAAGAAAGTCTAAATCCTAGAAAAATATCTTATTAACTTAAACTCACTATAATTCAATTCTTAAATTTTAAAATTTTAAACGTTAAATACATATAATATACCTTGTGGTATCTAATTTTTTTATATATTTTGAATACTATAATCCAAGAGGGACGACTGAACTTTAGAGAAAAATCTTATTAACTTAAATATACTATAACCTAATATCCAAATTCTAAAATCGTAAATCCTAAATATACCCTAAAAAATTAAAAAAATAAAAAAAATCATCTGTAATGTTCTCAGTCGCCTGTATTCAATACAGACGCCTAGGAATTTCTCTAGCGTCCAAGTTTGAGGGGTGCACGATTAACATCCGTAGGCTATATATGCGAAACCAGTTTACAATTTTATAATAAATGTTAAACTTATATAAAAAATAAAACTATTTGATATTTTATTTTAGAAAATTTTAAAAAATTAATGATAACATTAATATTTCAAATAAAATTTATAGTTAAAAATTGATTAATAATATATTTAACAAACCGAGTCAAAAGAATTTATGTGCTTGGGAGAAAATAAATGGAAGGGAGTGTCAGAGATCTCATATGGTTAAAAGAGAAGATGATAGAGTGTGCTGAGAAAATAAGTAAAGAGAATTATTAGGTTTGTAAATATACGTAGAGGATATGATGAAGATTAATAAAAATTCATAAGAATATTTTAGAGAAAAAAATTATTAAAAAAATTTAAAAAATAGTGTCTCACTTATTTTTTTTAACTACATATAAGTTATCAAATAGTTTATTTTAACCTTTTATAAGTTGTTTGTAAAAAAAATTTCAGCTCGGTCAAACCCCCTTTTAGTGGTCTGGTTCCACGAAAATTTTTCATTTACTATCAGGATAAATCGAGAAGCGCTTACGGTGAATGGTACAAGAGCTCAACATCTCACGGTTATGTGTTCTATTTGGAAGAAAAATTCTTATAAAATTTATAATAGTTAGGGATCAAATTGCGGGTGCTTAGGAGATCACGAGTGGTCTTTACACGTAGAGAACTTTTAAATATGTTTAGAAATAGTAAGAGATTATATTAATTATGATTTAATTAAAAAAAATTGAAAGGTGATCTTTTCATTATCTATAAGTTGATAAAAGTTTTTTAAAGATTCTTTTTAAACCATTAAAAAAGAGCAAATAGTGTTTTCTAATTTTGTTATTTATAAATATTTTCATCCTTTAAATAAATATACAAAAGTGATTTTCAACTCATTTTCTTTTAATAATTTGTGATGCACAAAATTCCTAGAGATTTATGGACCAACGCAAACATAAAGATGAATTTTTTTTATTAAAAAACTATTATATAATAATAAAAAATAAATAAAAAGAATGGACTATAAGTGCCGCGCCCGAAAAATCACCCAAATGCCACGTGAACTGCACTGGGCCCCGCGGCGGATAAGGAGGCGTTGCGCTTTTCCGCGCCGGTCTCACACTCCTCACCACGAACCGCGGCCCGCTTCGGCCTACCATCGCTATGCGGACGTTGTCACAGATGGACGACCTCGCGCCAGCGTGCTCCCTGCCTCTTCCCAAATCCTAGCCGTTCGTCTCCATCATCAGCGACTTGGATCCCCGAACCGAACGGAGGATCCGTCCCCGCACGTCGACAAATACGCGTCGCCCCCGCAGGGAGATGCCTCGACCGGTGCGGGGATCGTGTTCGTGTGGCCAGATTTGAGCCAACTCTGCGGTCCCAAAAGCGATCTCCACCACTGACTTTATAACACGTGTCGCGCCGACTCTGACCCAGACCTTCCTTTTTCGTCCCCATTTAATCTACCTTCTAAAGACTACCCTCTTTTGTATCCCAATCGTAATCGGTAAATCCATGTCGAGCCCACCAACGCCTGCGCAGAAGTTAAAGTGCAGTAGACCAGAATTAAGTACGCGTAGCGTGTTCTTATTTCGTGTAGAACTATCGAGTTCTTCCCTCCTTTATATTTTATACAATTTTTTTTTTAATTTTTGGAAAATAAATAAATAATTCAAAGAAGCCCACAAGAAATGGTAGTGGCTGTGATTCCTCCATGAGCAAGTGAAACCGAACTGCGCTTCGCCCTCTTCCTCCTCCGCCATCTCCTCGATCGGAGCCTCCGCGATCGCCATTGTCGGCGGAAGACGAGTTCCGCTTCTGACTCTCGCCGAGGAATTCCGGCTTCGAGCAGTTCGTGGGAAGCATAGCCGGATTTGGCTTCCTGAGGTGAGTCGCAGGCGATTGGATTCAGTTTTCAATAATCGAATCTGAGATTTTTCGGATTTTTTCCCCCGCTCTTTTAGTGATGTAGATTTGTTGATGTTTGAGGTATTTTGGGGAGGATGGAGGATTTTATGGTCGATTTGGTGATTCATTCCTCTGGAAGATTTAGGTTTTAAAAATGGAGGAACAACAATCTCCCAGAGAAGAGTCGGTCGTAAAGGTGATGCTGCTTATGGATTGGTTCTATTTTTGTGGATTGTTCTTAGATGATCTTTGTTCTTTGTCTGACTTGTTGTGGTTGGGTTGCAGGTTAGGAAGCCGTATACTATAACAAAGCAGAGGGAGAAGTGGACGGAGGAGGAGCACAACAGCTTCCTTGAAGCTCTGAAGCTGTATGGGAGGGCATGGCAACGAATAGAAGGTTTGTGTTGATGCAAATTGACTGCCGTTAGAATTCTCTGTTATTTAGTGGTTTAATTGATATCAGTTCAATACTAGAATTTTCTTGTTCATGTTTGGGTTATGTTTGTCACACAACATGCTTGGAGAATGTCTTTTTGTCTGATATGGCCTTCTTAAAAGGAATGGTGTCATCATCAGCTTCAAAGCACAAGTACATCTCTGAGCATGCATACATAGTACTTCAATTATAAAAGGTGTTATATACATCTTAGACTTCCCCCCCCCCAGTTAATTCTATAGTTATTTATAAAAAAATAAATTATGAAATTGAATAAATCATCACATGGAAAGGTATTTTTTTCGATTTTATTGAAAATCATCGACTCACTCCATTCTGCAACTTCATCATGTGATAACCAACTCAACCAAGTCCTGAAAACTACATACATAGTACTTTAAATTTATATAATAGATAGATGATAGAGAAAATAGTCTAACTCTAGAATTAATTCGCCAGAAACTAAGACACCTTAATTATACAAAATCTAAAAGATAAGTGTTAAATGGTTTCTATATATCCAAGTGAAGATTTAGCTTACTTCATGGAAGAAGATGAGATTTTAACTAAGTGCAACATCTCATCTTCCTAATCTCCTCGTTAACAATTAATAATTTGATTTGTTTTCCCTTTATCCATTATATTACTGGTAGAAATCAGCATCTTTTCCATGCATTCTTTCCTTTTTATTTTAGTTCCTTCAACTATCGCTTTCTTCTTCCCTCTTATTGGCCGTCCAAGTAAACAACGCATTTATATACCATGACTTGAACTCTGTGCAATAAGTTAAGGTTTAATAGTAAATTATATTAAAAAAACTATCACTTTCAAGAAATTCATTCCCATATTTTAATTTTAACCAATCTGTGCCTAAACGATTAGAATTATTAACAACTTTATTCCACCATTATCGTTGACACTAATTTTTAAGTGATGGCTTTAGTGCTTTTGGTGTGGTCAAATTACTGAGGGAGCGCTTGGTATATATTCGGTAATGGAATGATAATGAGTTTTGATTGAGGGTTTATGTGTTTGGTGATAACCTAGTAGGGGCTAAGTTATAAAATCATGGGTATCATATCCATATTTTGATTTCGACCTCGTATACCAAGCATCATCAATGGAAATGAAATAGATTTCATTCTCATTCCCGACTTCTAAACCCGCTTACCAAGCACCCCTGAGTTCCTCAGGTGTAATGGAGCCAAGTCGAGCCGTGCTTGGCTGTGTTGACGCTCAATCTCTTCGAGCTCAAGTAGAGATATTTTATCTTCTAATTCAATTATAATATTAATTTAATAAATCTGAAGCATATTCATTTCTTATTTTTTTATATAATTTATAAAAAATAACAAAGTAATGTATTTCTTTTCTGTATTTGAATAACATATAAATAAATAAAAATATAATTATTCAAGTTAATAAATAAGTTTATTGATAAATTATTCATTAATATTAACAAGTCAAGCTCACTAATATAGTTTGTTTCATTTTCATATGTTATATACTATTGAAAAAAAAATATAAATGAGCTATTATTGAGCTGAACTTGAGTTTATACAGAATGAATGGCTTAGACAATCGATCTTTTTGGTTGCGTATGACATGACAATTATTTCTAATTAAATCAAATTATCATATTTATGGTAGGGTATAATTGCTAAAAAAATTAATAGGTTGTAATATATCTGTTAACATTGCAAGATGGAGAATAATTGTAAAGGTTGGGTATTTTAGTGAAGTTTAATATACATATAACCAGTCTATTTCCGCATTTGACTATTTTATTGAAGTCTAGTTAGAACATTTGTAGTTTGCTCAAGCACAATATTTTTGTCAAATTTTATGGTTAAATTCCTGATTCCTGTTACAGATCACATTGGTACAAAGACTGCAGTACAGATTAGAAGTCATGCGCAGAAATTCTTCACCAAGGTAAGATGCTCTTTTAGAGTTGAGTTTTTATTTGCCGTCGGTGGAAAATTTTTATAGGACCGAGTTTGTCATCCCAGATTCGATATTACTCGGCCTAGTTAATCATTTTTCTTTTAGAGGTGAGTTTGTTTTCATAGGATGAACTGATGACTAACGTATACGTTGTTGCCACTTTGAAGTCTAGGAATCAAAATCTGACAAAGTCAATGTGCACGCTCTCCCCACGCACTAATTACAATATCCGGACTAATAGTTTTCATGATTTATCTCTTCCATGTTGATCCTGAAACAGAGATGTTAGAGACGAACGAATCATCTTTTTGTCACCTCTTTTAGAGTTGAGTTCAGAGTGATTTGTCATGAAAACACTGCAAGTTGTAAAGGGTTTGTGTCATTGACTAATTCTATACTCAAGTGTTATTTGTGAAAAATAAAGTTTTTCCATGGTCTGTAAGCAATTGACACTAGGTCAATGCGAGAGTCGTGAATGGTAGAACCTAGGTCGTGTGAACTACCTAAGGACTCACAAACAGGAATACTTAACAAATCTTCTCCACCTGCTTAGAGAAGATGGGGCAAGCTAGCCATGCTCATGGTTTCTACCCACGTAATCACACAACACCTCAAAGTATGATCCTTGTTGATGTTGATTAGAAACTCTTTATGATGAATCCTCACAACCCTTAGCTGTTCTCTCTCCTAGTTTTTTATTACTGTTTTAAGTGTGATTCTCTTGAAGAAACCCCATATCATCTCCTTGATGGGTCATGATTGTGCAATACAAAAGCTTTTAGGCATTACAATTTAAGTATATTTATAAAATAAAAATTTATAAATCTAGCAGTTATTTCATGTCCCAACTTAAGATTGTGGTTCTGTCTGCACAATGTCCATTGAGCTATATTCGATCATCAGCTCCATCCTACATCACTTGACATTGTTGAATTAAAGCAGCCCTTGTAATTGTTGAACTCCTTGCCCTTCCATCTCCTCTCTCCAAGTGTTTTAGTCTCTTCTCTTGACATTGTTTAGGACATCCACTTGACATCTAGTTCATGACACATCTTATAGGCAGTTTTGCCTTGCCTGAGGCTCACATCCAACTCAGCAGTTGCACTTTTCAATCTTGATTGCTTCTGTTTCGCGAATGATAAAATCTGGCAATTATAATTTTTTTGAATGATTCATGTCATGATTTTCCTAGTTATACTCGCTAGATTGGTAGTTCTAATCATGTTCAACTGTGTTTTTATTTTGCTTCTTTATTTCGTCTTTTCTTCTGACTGACTAGTTGATTTTGCAGCTGGAAAAAGAAGCTCTTTCCAAAGGTGCTTCCCCAGGCCATGTCCATGACATAGATATACCCCCTCCACGTCCTAAAAGGAAGCCAAACTATCCATATCCAAGAAAGACCACCACTGGCTCCCTTTCACCATCTGGTGAAGAATCAGCAGGCAGCAAACCACCAAACCCTATTTGCTTGAAAAATGATGCAAACAAAGAGGTAATTAACATCCGCCTCATCGATAAACACTCTTCATCTCTCAATTTCACCTTTGAGTTTTACAGTGGGGCTTTCTTTTTCCCGCAGAAATTTCAAGTTAAAGAGAATTCTGAAGGCGGTAACTCCTCAGTAGTTCTTAATATTACTCAGCAGGGGTTGTCTGCCTCTACATCAAACAAGGGTTCAACTAGTCCCATCTTAATGGATTTTTTACCTACAGTTAGTTCGACAGAGAATGCTGCAGTTGATAACCTCATATTGCCTGTCAATGCGATCAACGAGACAGCTTTGGTGTATCAGGGAAATATACTCATCCAAGGAAGTTGCACGAGTTCAAATATGAACATTACGGAAATTGAAGGTAGCAAATCAAATCATCATGTTTCATCGTCCAAACAGGCACATTGCGTCGGCATTAACAGAAGTAAAGAGAAGAATGGGCAAACCCTCACAAGCAGTGACCAGCCAGGATCTGCAGCAGCTGTTAGTCCATCAATGGGTCTCAAACATTCTCCTCTGCTGCAACTCCAGCACAATCTGGCCTTAGGCTTACAGCATCAGTTCTCGCCAGCTGGTCCAATACAACAACCAACATGGATCTTATGATGCTTTTCTGAACATGTCATCTGCATTTTCAAATCTCATCATTTCTACATTGCAACAAATTCCACCAGTACATGCCGCAGCAAGTCTAGCGGCATCGTACTGTCCATCTATGGAGGTGGACGGCCACCTTTATTTGAATCCAGAAATACCAGATGAAGAACCTTCAGTGAGGGACATGAAACCGTCTCCGAGCACAACATCTTTAGTCACTGCTACCATTGCAGCCGCCACCGCATGGTGGGCGGCACAAGGGATCATGCCATGGTGTACCCCCCACCTTTCACCTGTCTTTCCATCACCTCCTACAACTGAAGCCCATCCTCCGACTGCAGAGACAATGCAAGTCCTTCCGCCTCTGGCTGTGGAGATGATGCAAGTTCCAGCAGGACATCAATCTGAGATTCTAAAACCACCACAATCCTCTCCTAAGCCAGTCTCACCGTCTCCTTATGATGAGAGTGCAAAGGGTGAAAACTCTCAATTATCCGAGTTGAACCAAGCCAAAGCTAACAGACTGCAGTGCATACTAGCTAGTGAACATGATTTAAGGACAGAGAATCAGGATGAGTTTTGTGGAATGAAAACAAACACTATACCAGACGAGCTTGAGATAGGTGAAGATAACAAAACCAAATGTTTCATTGGCGAAGCCAGAGACAGAAGCAATGGAGTGATGGGCCAGTCTTGGATGCCAATCTCTGAACAGGTTCTCATGTGTTCCTTCTGTTTTTGTAACTAGTAATCACATATGAGCATGTACCTTTGCGCTAATCGACATGCCTTTTTTTTTTGTCAGAATCATACTACATTTGGAACATCCCGTGAAAGACGGCGACCATATGACTATGCATTGCATACTGGAGTTGCACAAACAAAGGTGAGCAAGATAAGGAAACTATACTTCCGGTTGATCATCGTTTGCACCCACAAACTAAGGGAAACCTTCACGTGAAATCTGTGCGAAGACTGTTCATTTTGCCGTCGCACGACTTCAAGTGAAAGTTCCCTTTGTGTTAGTTCTAACTGGAAACTGATCTCTGCTGTCTTCAATGCTTTGCAAAGGGAGGGGTACCAACTAAAGTGAACGACAACAATACAGACGCAAGTTCTTCTTCGAATAATTTCAAACCCGGGAACTTCAAGGCGAGCCAATCAGTATTTAAACCATACAAGAGGTGCTCAGTGGAAGCCAAGGAGAACAAAACAACCAGAGAGGAAACTGGTAACAAGAGGATATGCCTACCAGAGGAAGCTTGAACCTAGAAACCAGCAATGCATTTCTTGTGGTTTGATTCATCATATGCCTATGAATTTTGCTAAGCATCAATGCAATAGTTCTTACATGTAATTTATATATTTTATGGGACTAAATCTATTGAAAATACTTGTGTACTAAGACAAAGGCTCATATTTCTTACCTACAGAACTTCTATTCCTATTTAATCTGATTTCATATATTAATAACTACTTAAAGAATCACTGATTCAAGTTTATCATCATCATGTAATTCACCATTCCAGTGGCTTCAAATTTTAAAACAAACATTGATTTTGCTAATAAATTCATTCATTAGAATAAATAAACAATTAAATCTACAAAATAAGAAAACCCTAGATTTTGTAAGCGCCTACATCATCAAGTACATAATATTCTTTAAATTATTGAAATTAAATGCTTAACACCTGCAACATAGAAAGAATTATCTTGCTGAATAGATTTCCGACAAGGTAAACATAATGCTGCCGAACAAAGTTATGCACACTGTGTGCTTAAAGTTCGGTACCGATGGATAAACCACCTGTGGCAGCTACAGCTTCGCAATCGCAAATAGGGTAAGGGTAGTGCCACACTAGGTGAGGACCAAAGACTAGAAGGAACGACCTTTGGCCCAAATGTCTTCGGACCATATATTCATGATGAAACAAACAGTGTGCGTTCCACAATGAAATCTGAATGGAAAATACAAAACGACGCATTGCAAGTGTTGTGTGGATCATGATAGTCCGAGGACTTGCTTAGACAGCACAATTTTAGACTAGAAACCACTCAACCGAGATGACTTTGCCGATACTGAGCTTATTGTCGGCATGACTTTGCATTTCTACCGACACAACGCACCTTTGGGTATTCATTATGATCTCTCAACTCACCATACAAGTTCAATCCTGAACCAGTAGGTAAGAATTCAAATTCTACTCATCGACAAGAAAAATCATGATCTCTTGCCTTATTCTTAGAATGCTCCCTCGGAAATTATAGACACATCTTAAAGCCAAAGATTGGATTTTTTTGACTGGATTTTATTCCATTTGTTCTCCATAAACCTAAGGATCTCATTCAACAAAGTGATAACAGATTTCTGTTATAATCAAACAGGCAACTACTCCACATAAGCCTAATCAAGAAAACTTCTTATGGCATGGATTAAAAGTAAATTTTCAAGGAATTTATACACATCTTAAAGCCAAAGATTGAATTTGATGAGTTTACAAGATTAAACAGTAAGTTTGTAAGGATTGCATGCATCATGATCTTGGAAACATTGTGTAAATTTTATTCTATTTGTTCTCCATAAACCTATGGATCAGCATGAACAAGATTGGAAAGGGCTACTCTCTCAACAAAGTGAACTCAAGCTGATAACAGATTTCTGCTATATAATCAAATGGGCAACTGCTCATGGATTAAACAATAGGATTGCAATGAATTTATAAACATATTAAAGCCAAAGATTGGCTTGTTTGAGTTTACAAGGATTCAGAAACTTGACTACATTGTGTGAATTTTATTCCATTTGTTCTCCATAAACCTATGGATCGGCATGAAGAAGATTGAAAAGGACTACTCTCTCAACAAAGTGAACTCAAGCCGATAACAGATTTCTGGTATAATCAAACGGGCAACTGCTCATGGATTAAACAGTGGGATTGCAATGAATTTATAAACATATTCAAGCCAAAGATTGGCTTATTTGAGTTTACAAGGATTTCATCAGAAACTTGACTACATTGTGTGAATTTTATTCCATTTGTTCTCCATAAACCTATGGATCAGCACGAAGAAGATTGAAAAGGACTATTCTCTAAACAAAGTGAACTCAAGCTGATAACAGATTTCTGGTATAATCAAATAGGCAACTGCTCATGGATTAAACAGTGGGATTGCAATGAATTTATAAACATATTCAAGCCAAATATTGGCTTATTTGAGTTTACAAGGATTTCATCAGAAACTTGACTACATTGTGTGGATTTTATTCCATTTGTTCTCCATAAACCTATGGATCAGCACGAAGAAGATTGAAAAGGACTATTCTCTAAACAAAGTGAACTCAAGCTGATAACAGATTTCTGGTATAATCAAATGGGCAACTGCTCATGGATTAAACAGTGGGATTGCAATGAATTTATAAACATATTCAAGTCAAAGATTGGCTTATTTGAGTTTACAAGGATTTCATCAGAAACTTGACTACATTGTGTGGATTTTATTCCATTTGTTCTTCATAAACCTGTGGATCGGCATGAAGAAGATTGGAAAGGACTACTCTCTCAACAAAGTGAACTCAAGCCGACAACAGATTTCTGCTATAATCAAATGGGCAACTGCGCATGGATTAAACAGTAAGCTTGCAAGGAATTTATACACGTCTTAAAGCCAAAGATTGGCCTGCTTGAGTTTACAAGGATTTCATCAGAAACTTGACCACATCGTGTGAATTTTATTCCATTTGTTCTCCATAAACCTATGAATCAGCACGAAGACGATTGGAAAGGACTACTCTCTCAACAAAGTGAACTCAATCTGATAACAGATTTCTGCTATAATCAAATGGGTAACTGCTCATGGATTAAACAATAATATTTCAAGGAGTTTATAAACATCTTAAAGCCAAAGATTGGCTTCATTGAGTTCACAAGGATTTCACATTGTGTGAATTTTATCCCATTTGTTCTCCATAACCCTAAGGATCACAGGCAGGTTCGAAAGCGCTAGTCATTCAACAATGTGAAATCGGAGCAGATTCCAACTGCACCACAAAAACCTAATCGAGAAAACTTCTGATGGCACGGATCGAAAAAAAACAAACGGCAAGAGATTGATTCCAGGTACCTGGACTATGTCCTCAGCGTACGCGATTTCGGACTGGGATCGCAGCTATCGGCCAGGGATTCGGGAGACGAACGGGAAGGCGATCCACCGAAGCATACGGAGACACGAAGGAATCCTCCTCCCTCCTTGCGGATGGAGAGAATACTCCGCTCCCTAGTTCAGTGGGATTTTAAAGCGTATACCCTAGATAAGTCGAGTTATGGTATATTGCTATTCAAACATGTTCCATAAAATTATGGAGATAAGTTGAATCTATAATGTAAGTCATTGAATGATTATTGAATGATTGTTGAAGTTTGAGTTTTGTTTAAATTTAGTTTTAGCTTGATTTATTTAAATATTATTGAGTTTTCAATTTAAATTTATTTAATTATTTTATTTATTTGATTATTGATTGAACTTGATAATTTAAATTTAAAATTTTATTTTAAAAGTTTTTTATTTATTTAATAGGTTAATAAATTTTTATTATTGACATGACTCGTAATATTATTCATTAATATTGTCTAAAAATGTTGTTCATACGTATTATTAAATGCCTATACATGATTTTAAATCAATCGAACCAATCGAATTTTCTATAAAAATCGAACTGATAAAATTTCGGTTAATTCAGTTTTCGACCGTATTAACTGAATTAACCGAAATTTTAAATTTTATTCGATTTTTAATTAAAATAACACAATTTTATTCATTTAATTATATTTTTAAATAAAAAATAATTAAATTAATATTTTTATTCAATTTATTCCATTTACTCGGTTTAACCGAATTACAAAATTTAAAATCGAAATCGAACCGATTTAACCGAAAACTAAACCAATTTAAAAAAAATCGAAAACCGAATATTAACCAAACCAAATTTTAAAATTCAGTTGGTTCGGTTCAATTAATTCGATTTTTCCGAAGACGTGGGCGCCTAAATGGGATGAAATGCCAGGATCATTTTGAATCGCCCCATCCCGCTCCCACTCAGACCCCTATGGTGGGTGCAAAACTAAAATGGATTTTGAATTTAATTCTCATCCTCTCTGGGAAGTCCTAGATCACATTTTCATGACAATCCCCAAAATGATCATACTATTGCTTGCTTTCACGAGGCGGCCTCATCGTTCCCCACAAGGGCAAGGCCACATCCCCAACTACTTCCATTCATCTTCGAGAGTCATGCTCTTGAAGTCTTCACCATTTGATAATAAGTTAACAACAACAGTACAAGCACAGAGAACACATCGAGAGAAAGAGAAGGCCTTACCAATTCAACTCCTTGCATGTGATGAAGACGGTGACTCATGTGAAGCTTCAGAAATAGTCTTCTTTTTTCATGTCAGGAAGGAAAGGGAAAGTGTCAAGGGCCTCTTCTCCACTGGGTTTTTGAACTGCACTATTTGATATGTTTATCGATATTTGGATGTGATTAACTATGATCAACAGACAGCATCAGATTTATAGATTATTCTAACAACAAGTAATATGTTAATAAGGCACCAATTCAATCCATTCAATGCTCAAAGGTTGAATGTTTTGATACACCAGTAGTTATTCTATTTTCTATGAATTAGTATATTTGAAATATTCACTCGAATAGTTAGCAACCCAAGTTGGGCTTTGGCAAGCTGAGATGAGTAGATCGACTGGGTGGATTGGAGCAATCAAGCAGAGCAAACTATTGAACAAAGAAATGGGTTGGCCAAACTAGTGGAATCGGGCTAGATGAACTAAGCAGTCCGATTGGAGTTTTCCCTTCTCTATTTATCTATAACATTCCTATAAATTGTTCTTATCTGTTATATTCATATTCTACCTCATTCCATGAACCTAACACACCACTGTGTCACAGTAGCTGGGGAAATTCAATTGTTAAGCAGCATCCAAGTTTCTAACAAATATCATTCAAATATTATTCAGGGAAACACCCAAAGACAGCACAATGAACACGAGAGGTAAAATATTGCATCCATAATAACTAGAACTACGACAGATTTTGTAAACAAGACAATGAGTGACCACAAAGTGATAGCTATGATCATTGTGGGATAATATTAGCAGGCTAAGTGTCAGTTCATACTTAGATTGTACAAAACAAGATTTTGACAAAAGCAAAACAACATATTTGCTATAAGGAGATGCTTTGGCTACTTTAGGAATGTGTTAGATTTATCATACACAGAAAAAAAAAAGATCAACTGCAGCCATTTTTTACAATGAGTGAATTGATATGAATTTTCTACCGAATGATGAATAATACAGCTCTTGCATAGACTTATGACACACAAGTTAAAACAGATTCTGTACTACCATGAACATACCTACAAATACTCTCTTGTAAAATGATGATCACTTGGCCTATCTACTGCCTGGCCATCCAATCATCAGCATGGTTTCTTCGTCTTCTGAATGCTCTTCACGACTCTGACAATATGCACCGTTTTCTTGGATAGGAGCTAGCTTCAACAGAGGTTCTGACTTGCACTTCACATGTATGAATCATTAAATTAAATATCTTGTTGAGGAAAAATCATATCAGCAAATTCAAACTGTCAGTCTTCTATTGTTAGAGGAACTTGTAGTGCTTAAACAAGTGGAACACTGAAAGGCAATGCAAGAGAATTTGCTTTTTATTATGATACCTGTTCACGTAATGATGCATTCTCATTCAGAAGAGCTTTCTCCTGGAGTTGAGTGATGAAACCAAATGTTATTTTGATAATAATATGTCAGAAATAGATATGTCTAGGCAGCACGATATGATTGTAACTTACATTCTCCTTTAGTTGCACAATTTGCTCCTCCAACATTGTTCTCTGTAAAAAGATGACATATAGTTTTTTAGATGTGTCAATTATATTGAAAACTGAACAAGTAATGGTCGCAAATCACTTTTTTCCCCTTTACTCTGCTTAAGCTTTTCTCTAGTTGAGTCTCTAGATCATTCAACTCGTCGATGGAACATGATCCCAAATTTTCACCCGAGAGCTTCCTGCAGCAAATGCTGGTTTAGGACAATTGAATTTTGCATCAACCACAAGAGTTTTATAGAAAGAGGAAAAAGCCAACATTTATCACCTTTTTTGAGCTTCAAGGTGTTCTATCTTCTTTGACATGTTTGTGGCTTCACACTTCCATTGCTGCTTGTAAAATTGGTAACATGATTTGAGACTATTGAACAATTAACAAAGTAATATAAAAATGTACTTATGGCACACAAATACTTCCTTTTACCACTTCATTCATTTATTTGTTTGGGATGTAGATGAATCTTTTTTGTTGACAAAATGGTTGTAAGTGGATCCTAATATTGTATATATATAACTAGAATTGTTTCCTTTTTCGTAATTCTTAACCACTATTGGAATTAAGATACTCAAATTTGAATCCTTCAATCTTGGATTAGTCATCTAAACTATGAAAAGTAGCTCAATTAAACATCTAGTTTTAACTGATGAAAAAAATAAATAGTCTTGTAAAACCTACCTCCATGCTCCTCTCTGTTTCATTGTTATTGATCTCAACTTCTTTCACTTTCGCCATATACCTGTCAATTGTATTCTGTACACTGAAAATTAAGAGAAATAAAGAGAGGGTTACTACATGACTCTGATTGGTATAATTCTTTTGAAATGTATGGTTATTCTTAGATGATATGTAAGAATTCCAATTGTGTAGTTCATAACTAAAATCACAATGACCAGTTGAATCAATCGGCCCTAATCTTAGACGATTCTAATGAAGACATTTAAATGTTGTAGATTGCAACTACAAGATACTGTAGAGATATACATCAATTTGTGATTAAGTCTTGCCTTTAGGACAGAGAAATCACTTCCGGTTCTTTCTTAACCTCTTTTTGTTATTCTGTTTGTTTGCTTCTATAGAAAATTCATTTGATAATAGTAGAATACTAATTTTACTAATTAATTAATTATTACCGAAGGATTGACACTAAACACTACAATTACTCCAATATTCACATTACCTACAAGCTCCCTTTACTGCACTTAAAGCTGTAAACAAGCTAAACCGAGCAAAGTTTTGGAGTGTTCAAACTTGTTTGATAAGATAACCAAGCCATGCCGAGCCTAAAATGAACCAAGTCATTGAAATGATTGTTCAAGCTTAGCTTGGTTTATTTTTTATGAGCTTGAGATTAGTTCCGGCTTAGCTTGACTTTGGTTCGTTTAGATGTTATCGAGTCTAAATTCAAGCTTGTTTGATTGATCATTGAGCTTGACAATTAAAACTTGATTGTTCATTTTAAAAATTTCTTTGTTTTTTTAGCATGTTGATAAGAATTTTATTAATGAACATGATTTATGGACGTTCACGAACGTTGTTCACAAACATTAACGAACTGAACACATATGTGTTCAAGCTTGTTTGTTCAGTTTAACGAGTTGTTCAAGTTTATTTGTTTATTTTAAAAGTTTATTTGTTTATTTAGCATGTTGATAAGAGTTTTATTAATGAATATGATTCGCGACCATTATTCATGAACGTTATTCACGGACGTTAACAAGATGAACACATATGTGTTCAAGCTTGTTTGTTTAATTTAACGAGTTATTCAAACTTGTTTGTTTAATTGATCTTGTGTGTGTTGAACGAACATAAATAAACTCTTACCAAGCCGAATACCAAACTTGTTTACTAATGTTCAGTTCATGTACAACCCTAACTGCACTTGGAATAATTGATGGACCTATGAATTAATCTCTTTTGAAGATAAAGTTTTTCTTATTTTCTTGTTGTATTGAGAATAGTCTATAAGCTTATTGGTGCAGTCTTTTGTTCCAACCATGGTTAAAATATTATGATGATTGAGATGCAATTTTTGAGCCGACAGCTACCAAGCCTCAATAAAGAGAAAAACGAACCGTAATTTTTTACTTCATATCAAAGTCTTCCATCCCTCTCTCGCTTCTGCTCTCCCTCCTTTCTGAGTAAAGCCCTACACCAAAACACATCCCTTCCCTTCATTGGCTGACCAACCATCCATTCTTATTATTCTCTTATACAAAAGCATTGAGCGGAGCAGGAGCTGAGCTGTAGAAGAGAGAACAGACTATGATATTTTATATATATACCCAAACAATTTTTGGGAGATATAGTAATCACCTCACGATGTCTCCTTATGTGCTTTCCTCTGTACTCAACGGTAAAAGTACATTTTTCAATAGTTTATCTTACAGTGTCTTTACCATGGGGAAGGAGCTGTCTTATCAACTTTAAGAAATATCTTTATTAGATTCATCACCTCCAACAATCTCACTTGTAGATTCCATTAGATCGATTGCTATTGAATGTTGATTTACCTACGGCTCTCTCTCTCAAAAAAAGAAAAGGTTAGCGTATATTATAAATTCGGTAATTTATCGAACCATGTAGATGAAGTTCTGGAATATCCAAATCCAGTATTTAAGTTTTGAAAATGATACCCCTCTTACTATTCCCAATCGATTGCTACATTCTATGGCCGTGTAACATTCCACCAATCGATTGATACAGTGATAACAAAAACTCAATCGGAAATGAGTTGAAGAAAATACGACTCTCAATGTAGTGTGTCAAATTGATATTTAAGAGCATAGATATATTAAGGAGACTTAGACGAATACAGAAGTCTTGATTCGGAGTTCTCTAGGTACATAGACTGTTTCATCCAAAAGTGACATGGACTCCAAATCACTTGGAATCAAGACCGATGTACTCATCTAAGTCTCCTTAATACATCTAAGTTCTCAAACATTAATTTGATACGCTATATTAAGAGCAGTGATTATTTTTTTCAACTCGTTCTCAACATGAAAAATTATATCAAATGTTCATTATTCATTAAAAGTGCTATGACAATGATACTCACTAACTACCACCACAAATGTCTTCCTAAGATTCTCCTCTAACGGATAATATCAAATTTTGTATTTTCTGAATGGCGTAGGTCCATCAGCCGTTTTCATTCAAAAGTGGTTGATGGACCAGAGAATTCCGAATTACTCCAAATCAAGACCGATGTACTCGTCTAAGTCATCTTAATATATTTTATACTCTTAAACATCGATCTAAACACTATATTGAGAGCTGATCCCGGGCCAGCTTGCGTGTAGCTTGGCCCGGCAGCCTGGTGCCTCGTCAGGTAAGGAAGATTTGCGAGCTTTGGGAGCCCATGGGATGTAAGGCCCGTACAGGCGGCCTGGCCTACCTCCCTCGGGAACGCGAAGGGATAGGCCAAGGTCATCGTCTAGACTCTCTCGCGGGCATGCCCCCGTGCTTCTCTCGGGGGGTTCCCAGTCAAACGCGTGGCGTCCCACGCTCCCTGGGATCCTCTACATTCAAATGATGCCTAACTCAATCTATTACCCCTCTCGGTTTGGCTCCTAGCTGACGCGTGGCGGCCCACGCTCCTGGGGTAAGCCCGAGCCCGAGGAAACTTTAACCAGTATATCACTAAAGGCCCTCAGCCGACCTCATCAGTCAGTGCCCTCAGACGGCACCTTCCTTCTAGGCCCTCAGTCGGCCGCATCAGTCAGTGCCCTCAGTCAGCACCTTCCTTCTAGGCCCTCAGTCGGCCTCATTAGTCAATGCCCTTGGTCGGCACCTTCCTTCTAGGCTCTCAGTCGGCCCCAGCATGCAGAACGACTACTCCCTGATACAAGGACTACCAAAAGCAGAACGGGGTCGGCGTAGGTCTGATACTATTCTGACCCAAGCGACGGGTATCCCGCTGATGTCTTGATCTTCCTGCCATACCCTGTCCCCCCGTACTACGACCACATACACTGGTGTCAGGCCGAGTGACGTCGAACGACGCTAGCATTTAAGTTGACAGCGTCTCTTTCCTTATTCCGATATGCACTACTTCACCCTGTCACCTCTGGACATGCATCGCCTTGTCCTCGCTACAGGACAAAGGATGGCAGGCGGGGCAGGAGCTGTCAGCTTCCCCGGCTATATAAGCCTCTTCACTCCGCATCTCGCAGGTACGCGCAATAGTGCATTCTTACTGTTCTATTGCTTTCCTTTTGCTTTCCACTCTCGAGGACTAACTTGACCATCGGAGTTCCTTGCCGGGGACTTTTCCCGGCGGGTTCTAACGGTCCCTGTCTTGCAGGTCAGCAGCGAGCTTTGTGGCTAGCCTCAGCGGTTCGTGATCCCCAGAGGACCATCTCGCTTTTGGGAAGCCCACCTCACTTCGCGATAGGATCAAGAGCAATGATTTTTTTTAAACTCATTTTTGTTCAATTTACTGTTACCAATCGAGTGTAGCAATCGATTGGTGGAACCAAAACCAATCTGAATCGATTGACCAATTTACCAATCGATTGCTATAGTGTAACAATTGATTGGTAACAACAACTTGATTGGAAACAACAACAACAATCAAGCCTTATCCCACTAGGTGGGATCGGCTAACTTGATTGGAAACGAGTTTAAAAAAAACACTGCTCTCAATATGTTGTGTCAAATTGATGTTTGAAGACATAGATGTATTAAGGAGATTTATATGAGTATAAAGGTCTTAGTTTGAAGACATAAAGGTCTTACCTCGAGAGGTAAGGGGAATTCATGATTTTGAGTTTTTTGTTTTCCCAAGGTCTGACTTAAGCTCGGAAGAGTTTAGCCAAGGTCCTCCTTAACCCTCTTATCACTCTTCCCTTTGAGTGCATGCTCGTGGTCCGTACCAACATCCTTCTCCTTCGTTAGCCTCTTAGCTGATATTCTGGCACCCACTCGAGTACCCGAAGCAATATCAACTCGACACAACCTTCACATCCTCTTGATCTCGATTATCGACAACTCGAAGCAATATCGACCCAAGACAACCTTCATGTCCTCCCCAACCTGATCTCAACCAAAACAATATCCATCACAGACAAGTTATGAATGAGACGTAAAGACTGCATTTCTCAATAGAGAAATAGATGAGACTAATGACTTAAAGCACCTAGTATCCAAGTTAAAAAATTCATTTAAGGTATAAAGTAGGCATCTCATTAATGATATCAAAAATTTAATCGGGTGATTACTTCATTTAGTTTAAAGCAGAACACATCGATCAATACATATATCTCAAGTTCAATGAAAGCATGTTTATTATTCTGGTGCTTTATGTAGATGATATTTTATTGGCAACCAGAAATAAAACATTGTTACATGGAACCAAGTAATTTTTATCCATTCATTTTGAAATGAAGAATCTTGGTGATTCATCTTTTGTGCAAAGTATACAAATCATTCAAGAGATATATTTATACTATCACAAAAAGTCTATATTGAAAAGATGCTTAGTAAGTATGACATGTAGAATTATGCACATGGTGTGTAGCAAAAAGTGACAAATTTAACTTGCAACAACAACAACATCAAGCCTTATCCTACTAGGTGGTGTCAGTTATATGGATCTTTCTACACTGTTAGGCTCTATTTCCTACTATATCATCATCTATACTTAAATAAATTTTATTTTATTTTATTATTGCTAACTAATTCTTTGTTTTTGTCTTCCTCTTCCTCATTTGGTGTACGTATTTGTCATAGTTTCACATCATCTAACCAGAGCATTTATTGACCATCTAAGAAGAAGTTCATACCATCTTAAACGTTTCTCTTAGAGTTTTCTGTCAATAGATGCAACTCTTACTTTCTCTCTAATGCATCCATTTCTTACTCTATCCATGCTCGTATGTCCGGACATTCACCTTAGCATTCTCATCTCTGCAACTCTCATCTTCTACGCATGTGCTCAAGTCATATCCCAACATTCAACGACATATAATAATGCAGGTCTAATCGTCATTTTGTACAACTTCCCTTTAAGTTTTAGAGATATTTTACGATCACATAAAACACCCGACGCCCTCTACCATTTCAACCATCCTGCTTGCATTCTATATAAGATATTTCTCTCAATCCCTCCATCGTTTTGCAGACAACTCATCATCTTCTATTTTAATGATTTCTCATTACGTCTAATATTACTAAACTTAAATTCCATATATTCTATCTTTTACTCTACCTAAAACCTTTTAATTCTAGTATTTCTCGCTAAGATTTTAGTTTCGCATTTACTTCTTCAGATGTCTCATCTACTAAAACAATATCATTTTCAAATAACATGTATTATGGTACTATGTTTTGGATGTGTCTAGTGAGTTCTGTTGGTGCAGTTTACACTTATAGTCAAACTCAAGTTTTGATAAATGACAAATAGGTTAAGTTAAGTTCGTGGTTATCTAATATTGTTACCGAGTGTGCAAGATCGAAAGACTTAAGAATTGTCTCTAGGTTGAAGTCCAGGATGGTGGAGTCCAGGCAAGAAGTCCAAAGTGGTGGAGGCTTGGTAAAAGTCTAGTTGGGTCCAAGGGGCTGACTGATGGCCGAAATCCAGGACGGTGGAGTCCTGGCAAAAGTCCAAGTTGGTAGAGACTTGACAAAAGTCCTGGTGGGTTAAGGAGCTGAGTAAAGCTGCACGAGGTAAATGAGGTAAGTCACTGGAGGAGCGAATTCCAGTGAGGGCGAGTCCCAGTTGAGACTTTAGGCGCGGTCCAACTTAGAACCATTTCGGATCTCTAAGTTGAGACCTCTGACTAAATCCTGGTCTTGGGAAGACAGGATCTATTTAATACTCATGACATTTAGTCTATGCTATATGTTTACTAACCTTGCTTTGCAGGGTATATTTGTTTTTGGACTAATTTGGTCTAATTTGGTTTTGCAAGGGTTTTTCTACAAAGGTTCCCTCGGATGAACATTACCCGAGATGCCTCAGTTTGGACTGGAGACGCCTCAGGTGGATGAGAGCAGCTCCGTGAAGTCTGCGCTGAAGATGAAATTTCAGTGAGCCAAGGCGCGCAGTTCGGATCCGAGACGCCTCAGTTGGGATCTGAGATGCCTTCTAATGGATGAGAAGCGACAGCGATAGCTTCGGATCAGGATCAAGTTTCAACTGATCTAAGACGACTCAGTTGGGAACTGAGGCACCTCAGATACCCTTTATAAGGGGATCTTGACCGAGAGCTCAAAAATAACTTTCTTCTATGATCTTTAAGCTCACGCACTCATCCGACTACTTCCTCGTCTTCCTGCTGCGGCCCCGCTTCGACAAGACTAAATCCAACCTCTACTGGAAGATTACGCCAACACACGAGCCAAACAAGAGTTCTACACTTGAGTTGGGTAACGAGTTTATTTTATTGTACTCAATTAAGTAAGAAGTGTAGGGTTGTTACACTTCCTACCCATTCCTTGCACTCGATCACTCTACCGGGAGTTTACCGGTAGAGGATTATTAGTAGATTGCCCGTCGGAAAGGTCCAAGGGACCTGAGCCTTCGAGTAGGAGCCGCCGAACACTCCGAACGAAGTAAAATCGACTTGTGTTCGTGTGATTCCTTTTTTGTTATTTTCCGCTGCGTACTCACGTTTTATTTAAGTTTGAAAAAGCGATGTTTTCTTTTTAAAATCACGTGATTCCCCCCCCCCCCCCCCCTCTAACGTGCAACGGTCCTACAAGTTCATCCATGATTAGTGTAAAAAGATAGTCTTATAGTTAATCTTTGATGTAACCTTATCTTTATTGGAAATGCATCAGTTACTCCGCCTAAAATTTTCACTTTAGTCATCACATTCTCATACATATCCTTAATTAACTCAATATATGCTATGCTAATACCTCTATTTTCTAAAATTTTTCATGGAATTTCTCTTGAGACTCTATGATAAACTTTCTAAGTCAATGAATATCATATGTAGATCTTGCTTTTACTTATTTAATTTTCAATTAGTTATCTGAGATGTATTGCTTCTATTGTCGACCTTCCAATCATGAACACAAATTGATTTTCGATCACCATGGCTTCCTTCCTTAATCTTTTTGTATTACTCTTTTCCAAAGTTTCATAGTATGACTCATTAGTTTAATACCCCTATAGTTTGCATAATTTTATACTTGTATAAGAGAACTAAAGTACTTACCTTCCATTAATTAGCTATTTTTTTGTTTTCAATATCATGTTAAATAATTTTGTAAGTCATTCAATATTTTGCTCTCCTAAGCACTTCCATACCTCTATAGAATATCATCCGGTTCAACAGCTTTTCCATTTTACATCCCATTTAAAGTCTGTTCTACTTATAAAGATTGAATTCTACAACAAAAATTTAAATTTCTATACTCATTTGACCTATTTAAATTACCTAAGTTAAGTTGATCACCTAAACTTTTATTGAAAAGTTGAAAATACCTCTGCCACTGCTCTTTTATTTCTTATCATTTACTAGTATCTATTGCATTCATCTTTAATACATCCTGTTTGGATAATATCTCTTGTCTTTCTCTCTCTTACTTTAGCTATTCTATAAATATCTTTTTCCCCTTCTTTTGTATCCAATTTTCTATATAACCGTTCAAAAGTTTCATTCTTTGCTTCATTCACTACTTTGTTAGCCTCTTTCTTAGTTATTGTATATTTTTCTAAGTTTTTCCCGTTCTAATAAATATATAATTCCTCAAATATATAATTTCTTATAGGTTGTTCATTTTTCCTTCAATTTCTCTTATACTTTCTCATTCCACCATAAAGATTCCTTACTTAGTAGTGCATGCCCCTTTGACTCATTCCACCACTAAGATTCCTTACATGATAGTGCATGCCCCTTTGACTCACTAAGCACACTCTTAGGTACTATTTTCAACTTTGATACCATTTTATTCCATGTCGTATTAGAGTCACCGTATATTTCACCTAATATTTGTACTCCTACATTCTCGTTAAATATGTTTTGCTTCCCATCTTTTAATTTTCACACTTAATTCTAGGAGTTGTGTATGTTTCCTTCTATTAATACTATGATGCGTATATCCAACAATATTAACCTATGTTAAGTAATTAAGTTTTCTCCAGGGATACCTTGTAATTTTTACAAATCTTTCTATCCCTCTTCCTAACCATAAGAATGTCAATTTGTGATTTATTATTCCCACTTTTGAAGGTGATCAAGTGTTCTATTTTTCTTAAAAAACGTATTAGCTAGTATAAGGTTATATGCTATCACAAAATAATCTAATATAGTTTTTCTTTTTCATTTCTTGTTCCAAACTCATAACCCTCATGCACCCTCTCATATTCCTCATACTTCGTCTAGGTCGTTCCAAAATTTTGATTTGGTATTTTCATCTAATCCTCCTTTATCCAGGCTTGGAATAGGTCGTGACTGGGTCGTCACGGGCAGTGTTGCAAATTTAACTTGCAGCAATGCCCAAAAATTTAACTTGAGATAAAAGAGATGCAAAAATTTTCTTATGTTTTTGTTGTAGGGAGTTTTATGTATACTCAAATATTAGTGGAGATGTTAGACAGATATTTAAATAACCCTAGACTAGAAAGCAGTAAAATGAATTATGCGATATTTGCAAAGAACAAAGGGTTTTATGCTCACATATCGGAGATTGATCACTTAGAAGTCATTGGATACTTAGACTTTGCTGGGTGCTTGGATAGTAAAAGATTCACTTTATGTTATATCTTCATACTAACTGGGGGAGCTATTTCTTGAAAAACTGTCAAATAAACACTTATAGCTACTTCCACCATGGAAGTAGAGTTTATAGCCTACTATGAATCATCCAACCATAGGATATGGCTGCAGAACTTTATCATTAGGCCACAAATTGTTAATGGTATTGAGACACAATTGAGGATTAATTGTGATAATAAAGTTGCTGAGGAACTGCATCACTAGGCTACAAATTATTAATGGTATTGAGAGACAATTGAGGATTAATTGTGATAATAAAGTCGCTGAATTGTATTCCAAGAATAACCGCAACTCGTTGAAATCTAAACACATTAACATCAAGTTCTTAGCAGTGAAAGAAAGAGGTTGATCAAGTGTGAAAGAAAGAGGTCCCATGATAATAGATTCACTCATCAAAGGCCTGTCACTCAAGTTGTTTCATAAACATATGGATTCCATGATGTACCCATTTATGGGAGCTTGTATATGTTATTTTATGCTTCTATTAAAGTTTAAAGATATATGTGTGTGTTTTGCTTTGACAATTATGAAATAAATACATCATGAATTACTTTAGCTGTTTAAAGTACCATGTTTGTAAATATGATTTTTGAATGTTTTTGGGTCGTAAAGAGGATAATTGGAAATATACATGTGCATATCACATTTCATATAATTTTTTTGGGATCTATCGTAAAGAGGATATTGGATTGGAAATATACATGACATTATTGAACTAAACTAAGTGATGCATATCACATTTCATAAGCATAATTCGGCGATTCATGTTCGGGATCCTTGGGGTCGATCCCGGGATACCTTCGGGATCTAGGTCGGCCATTAGGTAATATTAGTATGGTGTAACTTTATTGCAATTGGCCTTAAGTTGCATGATATAGTAATAATGATCATTTTAATCCTATACTAATTGGATTAGTGGACCAATTGTTCTAGAGATATTTCTACCATCAAATGACATTATTGAACTAAACTAAGGATATTTGATTATAAGTTATGTGTGATATAACATGTAGCACCAATGAGAGATTGATAGTATTTTTATAAATTTAAGGTTACATTCATGATTCATGGTCTTGCTAATAGGAACTAAGTCCTAAAGTGATCTAATTGTGTTTTAATTATGGGCAAAATGAATACCATCTAATTAAGTGATATGGACAATGTGTAGGGGATCATTACCAAATTTATGTTATTTTTTACGGGCTGATAACATAAATGGCTATATTTATTAGTATAAAAAGGGTCATGATCCTCAAAGGACAAGGCACGATTATCAATTTTCTTATCCCATTAAAAGAGAAAATGCAAAATCTCTTTGTTCCTTTAGAAGATCAACCATCCACAGGTTTTGCTTCGTCATCTACATAGTAATTCAATAATATTATGGCAATGACAATGGTTTCAGGTTAGTCTTTCAAGACAATTTATTATCATATCCAACCATAGTTGTCTCTCTAAATTCTAGTAGTTGCTCCAAACTCTAGTTGTCTCTCCTACTGCACGCATTTCTCAACAACAACACAACGTCTAACATCACCTCTTTTCAAAATTGCATTGCCTCCTACCCAAGTGGAATATTAGACAACAGTCAACCTTCATTCCAAGACCCAAACTCATTTGGAACAATTGTCTTCTATAGTCCAAATTGGTGCAAACCAGTGATGAAATTTATATATGGCAGAGGAAAGGATGATTATTTATGTAGAGCAGCAATCCCTCGAAGGTAAACAACCCAAGATTTAGAAGCTAGAAATTCCAAAAGAGTGTGGTTACGTCATGGTTAATTAATTCCACGATCAATGAGATAGAGAAAATTTTATCCTACATAGGATAGTGAGAGAAATATAGGAAACAATGAGGGAGACATTCAAATAAAGAGAATACCTCTGAGTTATTTGAAGTAGAAAGTATTCTATGTTATTTCCGGCAAGGAGATTTAATGATAACCCAACATTTTAACACTCTCACACGCTATTGACAACAAGTTAATATGCGCAAAGAACATTCATGGAAGAATCAAGTATAATAATTGTTGAAAAGAAAAGAGTATATAAATTTCTATTCAGGCTCAACAGAAACTTTACTAAAGATCAAGGAAGAATTCTCTAGATCCATGGATAAAGATCAAGCTATCAAGTATATATTATTAGGATATTCTTCTCATAAAAAAGGTAACAAATATTATTATCCATTTATAAGAAAAATCTATAGATTCATGGATGTTATATATTTTGAACATTAGCCATATTACCCTCGAGCACATCCTTCATTTTGTTATATTTAGTCTCCAGATCATTACACCTAATATATACATCTTGCATCGTGGAGGTAATGCTATTTCATCGCTGATATGAAAGTTGATAATTAATAAAAATTATAAAATAATTGGCATAATAATCTAGGATAAGTAGAGGTTAAGGTAATATTTTTTTTAAAAAACTATATAGGAACTTAAGATTTAGTGAGAAAAATAAATTGAATATCTAATTGATTAAACCAACAAATTAAGCCAAAGTATTAGCAATTAGTAAAAAGGTGTTGGGCAATGTTCTTCAGTCTTGACAAAGAATAATTAACATGCAAGGGCACAAAATAGCAAGGAAGGGAAGGGTTCATGCATACATGCGTACACTCGGATTTAGTCTTAGCATTAACTCAAAAGGGTTTACTGACATGATGTTGTGGCTTTTCATTATTTGAGAAGATAGGTGGAAGCTGAAGGAGTGCGGGGAAGAAATTTGTGAGCTCTAGCAACACGCATGTTGAGAAAGTTGTGAGGGAAGTAGGGCAGTGGAAGCTTGGGATGGTGAGTCGTGGGAGTGGTGAAGTTTGGGATTGGAGGGAAGAGCACATTGGGCAAGGCAGAAGAAGCAAAGGTGGTTGGACAATTGGGAAGGAGCAATGGTGTCATGGGTTGGCTCATTGAATTCATGAGTGTAGCTATTGGTTTAATTACAAGAAGAGCAAGTGTTGATGAAATATGCAAGTAACAATAAAATTACTAACAACTCAGACAAACTAAAGAAACAAAAATTGTAGTTTTTATAAGCTCTACATTAAAGCACATTCTAAACAGAGTTTAAATTTCCCATGTTTTCTATAAGTAGAAAAACACAATAATATGATTTTACTTGATACAAAAAATTAAAATTTCGATAAAATAAAATCTCTTTTACTGCCATATATAGTTGTTGCATCATAACTACAACTTTTTATTTCATCTTTTTTGGAAATCTCTCACATTCACTATAATATTTTCATCTCTAACATGGTAAGTGTTATTTTCTTATTATTTAGCAAAATTTTGATAGCCTAATGGACATACAACACTCATCAAGATTCAAAAATTTTCTTTCAATTTTAACCAATTTGACCAACTGCTGAATAATCAATAAATAGAACTATCTGAAAGTCTCATACAAATTCATAACCATGCAAATGATTATCTCGCCATTTAGATATACATAATTTTAGTGCTACTTAAATATTTTAGTGTTTAAAGTTTCTCTCCATTATATAATCTTCTATGCACACACTTATTTAGCACAACATTATTTGTAATATAATTTTGAATAATAAACTCGTATAATAGTAATGTAAAAAAATCAAGATTAAAAGAAAACCAAAGGCATACAATATGATGTCTTGTCATTGGGTAATGTATATGTGGTAAGCAAGTGTATAACTGTATATGTGTTCCTTTTTAAAAAAAACAACAAAAATCATCATCATCATAATAATGTACAACATCATGTGTTAGAAACATGAATTTATATCAATATATCACATTAATCAACCTATAAAAAAAGGTAAAAAATCAAATTAATCGCCTTATGCAAGAGATATAATTTCTTAAACAATATTTTACGTATTGATCTAAGCAAAAATGAAGAGCCTTGGAGCCAAATATGAAGAACTAACGCATAAAGATATTTAGTGACGAGGCTCCTTTATATTAGTTTAAAGAAATAATTTAAGAATCATAAAATTAAAAAAAGGGTAAAATATATAAGTAAAAACAAGATATAATAGAGGCAAAATATATTAAGAAGCAATAATTAAGATTTATGGCATAAACTGATTGATATGGCCATGACTTAATAAGCAATAATTAAGTAAAAACTATTATCACTAGGGGTGAACAAAAATTCGGTTAAACTGAACAAAGAATTTTAAAATTCGGTTCGGTTTATTCGAAAATTCAATTTTTTTCCTAAAAAATCGTTAATTTGGTTAATTCGATTCGGTTTTGGTTTTCAACTTTCCTATTTAATTAAATTGAATAGACCAAATTAACTGAATTTTTAGCCCAAAATCAATTTTTATTAAAAATTGTTTTTATTTAAAAAACTGAATTTTATTAAAAAACTGTTTTTTTGGATAATTCGGTAATTCAGTCGAAAACCGAATTAACCGATAAAATATCAGTTCGGTTTGTTCATTTTTTAAAAAAATTTTGGTCGGTTCGGTTTGATCGAAAAAAATCAGTTCGGTTTGGTTAATTCGGTTCGGTTTGGTTCGGTTTTAACCGAATACTCACCCCGACACTATAGATAGCAAGAAGACTAAATAAGATCATATCTAGAAAGAAAAGAGGACAACTTACACGAACACGCAAACTGTTGAGCATGAGACCGGATAGTTACATAATTAAGCAAAAAATTAATACAAATGATGTTGATATTGAAAACCAACAGGTAGTGTTATTTTAATATTGTATTTATGGTTATTGTGAAAGGAGGTAAATCATAGGTGACTACTAGCTTGAGCAGTGACCAATGCATGAGGGAGGCAAGAACTTAACTATTAGCCAAAAATTAACCCGGCAAATCTCATGATGACAACACCCTATGCATAGCCAATTGCCATTCCTGAGAGGACTTAATATGTACTTATGATATTACAAAGAATCTAATCATGGCTAAGCTTCCCCCTTAGAACAGTGGATTCGTACAAATTATTGTACTTGATTAGGAAACAACTCTACAAGTTACTATATGCTTTCGTTGTATGAAGGTCCTACAAGGGATACTAAAACAAAAAAGAAATTTGTCTTCTCTGTGTATCTAAATAATGAGCATGCAATATTGACAAATAAATTTAGCCAATTGAAGCATTATGATATCTATGGATTTCCTGACCCCCTCAGACTCAACTTGGAACAAGAGATGAATATACTTAAATAGGTAAGCGTTGGTGAGAAATTTCTGCAACTAGTAAAGTCGAACTAGACCGAGATGGGTAAAGACAGTATACATTAATAGCAAAAGTTATTGCTCCTAAACTGATAAAAGTATCGTAAAACAAACCATTGCCAATTGAAGCGCCGTACCATAGCTGAAATGACTTCGCACAGAATAGGAAAGATGCATCCGTGGTTATGTACAGGGCACGTAAGAATGGCTTTTTTTCACCGAACCCTAAGCACAAGGACCCCAAAAACAAGCACCGAAAAAAAAAACTGCAACAGCTAGAGAGCACCATAAAAAGAGGGGAAAATTGCTGAAGAGAAAGAGAGAGAGAGAGGGAAGATGTGATCACCTGGAGCTGGCGAACTCGTAGAGCTTCCCCCGCGCGGAGAAGACGATGAGCGCGACCTCGGCGTCGCATAGGACGGAGAGCTCATACGCCTTCTTGAGGAGGCCATTTCGCCGCTTCGAAAAGGTTACCTGCCGGCTCGCCGCGTTTCTATACGCCGCATCTGGGTCTTCCCCCTCACCATCGATCTTCCTCTCCGTCTGCGCCTCCCCGATCGATCCAAAGAAACCCTAAGCGACAAAATAAGATTTAGGAGGAGGAGGAGGCTCTCGATCCATCTGGTGCAGGTGGAGATCGACCTACCCAAAAAGAAAGGCCGCCACGAAGAAGAGGTTGAGAACCAAACAAATCTTTTTATATATGAGAGGAGGAGGCGTATTGTTACCATAATTGTCGCCCCTCTCGTTTCCCGCAAAAGGGCAAAAAAAAATTGCGGTGAAAGGAAAGGGATGGAGGAGGGTTGACTATAATGTATGTCATCGCTGTTGAAGACCAAGGGCACATCATGTCTTCAACCACTGAATTCGTGTAATTTTTGTGGTACAAGCTTAACACTCGCGTTAAGTGGATGGATTTCCTGAACGGTGTCTGTGACAACCGGCATCGTTGCCTTCCAGTTCAGGAATCGGAGAAAGCAGTCCAATCAAAGGCGAAGAGAGATGACAACAATGGATGCGCGACGCGTGGCGTGATGAGATTGATGAAGACGGATCGCCTGCCGCATGGGCTCCACTAGGACCCGCCTCGTACGAGGGTTGGTTCCGTACGGACCGAAATTTCAATGTAGCGAAAAATTCTAACTTGCCCGTCAAAAATTTATTTCTTTTTTCACTTTTGTCCATCACAATTTGAAAAACAAATTTGACCTCCTGCAGTATTTACTTTTTGTCGCTCCAAGAATTTAATTCGACCGAAGTTTATTTAGGTTGCTAATATAATGATAAATTTTAATTTTTGTTATTAGGTTCGTGTTATTTTTATTTAACATATTTAATTTAGTGATGAAATTAAGATTCCATAGTTAAAATAATAATTGAATTAATTTTTATCATTAAAATAGCAATGGAATTAATTTTCATATGTAAAATAGCGATAAAATTTAGTTTACGTCACTCTATTAGCAACAAAAATTTAATTTCATCGCTAATTGACTTTCTAATTAGGATTTTGGTTCCTAATTTTTCTTCCTGGCTAAAAAAAATCTTCCGCTTTTACCTCCTCTCCTCTTCAATCTTCGATATGCATCTACTCTCTTTTTTGATCTTCAACACACATCTCGTTAATACTTCTCTCCTCTACCCTTCCCTCTCCTCTCATCCCATCGTCCCCAATTTGATTGCGTCTTGGTCGCGACCTTGGGCCGAGGTTGCGAGGTTGAACGTGGCCTCAGCCAGGGTGAGCAAGGTCACCCGTGAGCTCATCGATCGTTAGCTCTACAGCAAGCTCGGCTGACCGCAAGTTTGACCTCGAGCTCGATCATGGCCTCAACCTTGGTCGTGAGCTTAGGCAACTGCGACCTTGACCTTGACTGTGGCCTCAGCTTTGGCCACAAACTCAGCCCCAAGCTCGAAGCGAGGTTACCAATTTAGTTGTGACCTCATCCTTGGTCGGGCACCATGCAACCTTGGCCAGGCTCACTTGCAACCCTAGTATTTAATTGTTGTTGTCCACACCTCTATTTGATTGTTGACTTCATACTGTTGTTTATGAATTCTCTATTTGGCATTGTTTATATAGGTTTTGGTATGTATAGTAAAAATGATTTTCTTTCAAATTACTACAATTAGTACTATTATGGAGAGTCTTATTTGTTTGAGTCAATTTGACATTTTGTTACTTCGTCATCTGACCCTATTGTTTAAGAAGAATCATCATCTAATGATAATGCAATCAATCAATGATTTATCACGCAATGAATGCACTTGATCATTTAAATATAGATGAACCAACACTTGATGTCAGAAACTATATGACATATTAATGGTTATTTAAAGAGAAGTTTGGAAAGACAATCCTTCTAATCATTTTCAACTATAATCTATTGCAAAACTATTGAACATCAAGGCAAAGCATCATTTCTCAGAACGATGTTAGGATGATATTTGTCAAATGATGACAAAGTTGCTCTTTGTTGATAACATAATTATTAATAACTTCTACAATATAAAAAATTAATTTGGATTTAGGCTTGCCTGTAAAAAAGATTGATTGTTGTATTGATAATTGCATAAACTTTTGAAATAAAGATAATGAACTTATTGAATGCAGAATGTATAATCACCTTGGTTCTAGTCAGCGTAGTCACATATTAGGGAAGAATAAAATTTTATCACGAAAAGTTATGTAATACTTTCCTTTAACTGCTAGATTTCAATGCTTGTATGCATTTACCATAACAACAAGCCACATGAGGTGACATCATGAGCATGTACACAAAGGATATCTAACGTGTCATCCTTTTGACTCCCTTCCATAAAACCATCGTAATACAACATTTCCTTCTTGCAATGAAACAACATAATGTAAGACTAAGACTTTCAGTAAATGAATTTTAGTCATTTGAAAATCAATCTGGACAATGATATTTATCTTGGCTAGTCATATTAACATCATATAACTTGTCGTTGTAGGACCGATACACGTGAGAGGGTTAATTTCTTGCTTTTTCAAATTAAGAAATTAGTGTGCAATAGAAAATTAAGCGGTAAAACTTGAAACACAAAGAAATATCACGCAATTTGCTTTTACTAGGTTTAAAGCCTTTGGCGACTCTTACTCCAAGATCCAAACCCTTAGGCTGTGTTTGGTACGCTTATTTTTCATTTTTATTTTCTGTAAAAATATGATTTTCTGAAAAAACATGTTTAGTTTCTATTTTTCAGTCTTATTTTCCAGAAAAAGGATATAGCATTTTCTGAAAAATTAGAAATGAAATAAAGACACTTTCCAGAAAATGAGAAAATACGATTTTTTGGAAAATGAAAATAGAAAATGGAGCAAACCAAACGCCCCTTAGATTTAATTGATCCCCAACACTAATATCCATTACTGATAAACTCCCAGTAGAGTGATCGAGTACATATATGAACTAGGAAATATAACAAACATACACTTCCCTTTTACAATAATGAAAAGTAATAACTTGAAATTTGTTACCCAACACAATTGTAAGAGTCTGGTTGCGTTCGTTCAGTCTCTGCCAGCGATCGAGTGTAGACGAGCAAAGAATAGCAACAGCGTGAAGACGAAGTAGCAATGTGATTAGTATAGAAGAAGATGTAGAGTGCATGGTTGATCAACCCTTATCAAGGTTGTTGAGGGCGCCCTAGATCCCAACTAGGGCGCCTCACTTCACAGCTCTGATCTGATGCACATCCTACATAACTTATCCTCTCGAAAGCACCCTCAATCCCATATGAGGTATCTCAAGTCCAAATTGAGTCGCCTCTAATCGCATCCAAGGCGCCTCTACCAGCCAAACTTGATCTTCGTTGCTTATCCATGCGGAGTTGCCCTCAGCAATCCAGGCATCTTCAGTGTTAACTAAGGCACCTCGGTGGACCTGAGATGCCTCAAACAATGTTCATCCGAGGTTTTTTTTTGTAATTTGGCCCTGTAAGCTTTGTTAGTCCTCAAAATAAAATATAACCTGTAAAACAGAGTTAGCACAGTTTTAAAAAATGATTCTTAGTGAGATTATGTCTTCCCAAAACTAGGATATAGTCATGGTCTCAACTTAAACATCCGAAATGGCTCTAAGCTGAATCGCGCCTAAACTCCCATTGGGATTCGTCCTCATCAGATATCTCTCCTCTAGTGACTTACCTTCACTTACCAGCTGCAATCTTTACTTGACTTTTTTAACCCACCAGTATCAACCAACCTAGGATTCAGCCAGTTGTCAAGTCCCACAGACCCAACTAGACTTCCTGTCAGTTATCAACCTACCTAGGCTTCAGTCCGATGCCAGGTCTTAAGCCTTTCAATCCTACACACTTGGTAAAAAGGTTAGACAAACATAACATCTAAGTTTAACCATTTGTCATATATCAAAACTTGAATTTGATTATTAGTGCAAACTGTACCAATAATTTTTTCCTTTTTGATGTAATAACAACTCGGGTTAAAGTTAGAAAAATAATATGTAACAAATAGTAATAGCATGATTAACAAAAAAAAACAATGTTAATGATGTTCATTCTCTTAAGCATTTATTTGGGTTTAAAATTTTCTAAGTTTCAGCTTTACCCTTCTCTTTGGTTATTGATCAAAAAAATATACATAACAATAAATAGTTTAACAAAGAGTAATAAAAACAAACTTGGACTTTAGATAAAGAAAATAGTAAATAAGTTTGGTTTTAGATCTATATTCAGGGAAAATTTCAAAAGATAAATTTTCAAAGTTATTGTAGGTAAACAAGTAACTGAAAATTTTTCAGAGACCTTTATCAAAAGATAATTTTTCAAAGTTAAATTTCTAAGGCACTTTAAAAATTTGTTAGGGCTTTTTTTAGAAAAATAAATCTAAGACATTTTCAAAATAATTTTTCAAGTTTCACAAACATTTTCAAATTTCTAAAGCATTTTCAAAAAAATCTTGAAATTTAAAAAAATTCAAAAAAAATTCTAAGTCATTTTCAAAAGATATCTTTCTAGAGCTGTCAATTTGGGTTGGGCCCGTCGGGTTGGCTTGCCCCGCCAATCAATTTAAGCGGGTTGGGTTAGAATTTAAGCAACCCAAGTCCGCCGCGGGCCAACCCGTCTAGGCCCGCGACCCGCACGGATCGGCCCACGACCCGCACGGGTCTGCCCGCGACGGGCTTGGGTTGGCCTGCGGGTTGAGAATCACATGTTAGTTAAGTTTTATGATAATTTATTATCTTTCTTTGTTATTATTTTGAAATAAAAAAATAATATTTTTCATCACATGAGTACTCGTTTGTATCCATTTATATTTAAAAAATGTATTTCTTAACATATTTGATTAATGAAATCTAAATATATAAAAAATTTTAATTTTTTAAAAATATTTTGATGGGCCCGCGGGTTGGCCCGCCTAACCCACGACCCGCCTTGGATTGGGTTGGGTTGGGAATTTTGTAACCCGCCTAGATTACGGGTCGATCCACGCCCGCCCCACCAAATGGCCGACCCGCCATGGGTCGACCCGCCCCACCACGGGTTGGCCCGTGTGACAGCTCTAAATCTTTCAAGAACAAGTAATATAAATTTCTAAAAATATTTTCCAAAATTTCTAAGGCAAGAAATATTTTCTAGGGGCAAAAAATATTTTTTTAAAATTGTTAAGGCTAATTTTAGGCATATTTTGAAAAAAAATATTATAAGCATTTAAAAAAATATAATTGAAGGCATTTTTAAAAAAAAAATAAGTTTAAGCCTCTTTCAAAATATGGCAAAAATATTTCTAAGAAATTTTCATACTATATTTTCAAAGAATTTTAAATGCTATTTCCAAGTTTTAAAAATAATTTGAAACAGAAACAATTAAAAATCTCGGAACAACCATAGAATCTCGGACAGTAGTGTATATCGTTTCATAGTTCACAAATCAGACATTCCTGATATTCATGTGGAAACAATTATAGAATCTCGGAATGCAATATTCTTTGAAAACGTATTTCTAAAAAAGAAGGGAAACATTCAAAGTGATTACAACGGAAGTTTTAAAGAAAAAAACGTTCCTGAACTAAGTTGTCGTAAAATGACTATTGACGATCAAAGCTCAGAGCCACGTTGGAGCAAACGAGCTAGATTTGAGCAATTGTTCGGGCCGGACTTCATGACTTTTATGTCGAAAATGGACCCAAGAATATTAAGCGAAACTCTCTCTAGTCCCGACACCTCATTATACGCCTCATTATGACAAGAGGCTGTCAATAATGAAATCGAGTCCATCATGAATAATCATACTTGGAAATTAGTAGACCTTCCTACTGGTACTAAACCATTAGGTTGTAAGTGGATACTATAATGCAAGTATAAGGTTGATGGATCGATTGACAAGTATAAGGTCAGACTTGTAGCCAAAGGATTTAAGCAAAAGGAAGACCTTGACTACTTCGATACTTACTCATCTGTGACAAGGATTACGTTCATACGAGTGCTGATAGCCATCGAAGCATTGTATGACCTTGAAATACATCAATGGATGTTAAGACTGCGTTCTTAAATGGTGAGTTAGAAGAAGAAATCTATATGGAGCAACCCGAGGGGTTCGTAGCGCCAGGAAAAGAAGAAAAGGTGTGTCGACTTGTTAAGTCATTATACAGACTTAAACAAGCGCCTAAACAATGACACGAAAAATTTAATAAAATAATGTTGTCAAACAAATTCAAAATAAATGAATGTGACAAATGCATTTACGTCAAAACCACACCTGAAAATTTTGTAATTGTCTATCTATACGTAGACAACAAACTTATAATGGGCAGTAATCATGAGTACAAAGAGAATGTTTGTTGGGGCAATCTATGGTCTGGAGTGACCATGTGTCTTGATGTTTGGGCAAAGGTCTAAGTTAAGCTTACCCTTGTGTTCTAATATGCGTATGTGAGTGTGCAGGGTTGCAGGTTACACATATTGACTTAGCTGGACGACTTCAGGTATGGTGAAGGGTGGCATGGAGGTAAGCCGTGTGCTTGTGTGCGCACCTAAGAGACCTTGGATGGCAGGGACGATGAGTCGAGGGGCGCAGACTTCGAGGCATGAGTGAAAGATGGCATGGAGGCAAGCTGGAGGCTTGTGTGCGCATCTGAGGGACGGGAGCCAAAGATGAAGAGGGCGCGAAGGCAACAGTCGAGGCTACTGGTGAAGAGTCAGCTGAGTTGTGAGGGTACGAGTGCTGAGGCAATGTACTCGGGGAAATCCTAGGGGTCGAGTGCTGAGAGAATTATACTCGGGAAGGAAAAAACCTAGGTGGCAATCGACTGGGCCCCAGGCAGTCGACTGATAAACATGGCTTAAAGATCAGTCGACTGCTATGGGGGCAGTCAACTGGTAGTAGCCATAAATTCGAACGTTAGGCTTGCAACGATCGAGTTTGAGTGGGGGCAGTCAACTGGTAGCGGGTTTTTCAGCCTTGAGACCTAATTAAAGGGGCTCGGGTTTAGCTGAGAACCTCTGACGAAATGAGGTTGGTTAGAGCTCATTAATAGTCTTTGGTGCTAAGAAGTGTGTCCGGGTTTATGGCGAAGTTTCTCCACCGACAAGGAGCTACACGAGCTAGCCGGAGGGCATCCGGGGAGTGATCCGCCGAAGGATCGAGGAATCGTTCACCTTACGGACAACCGTGAAGTAGGAGCATCATCTCCGAACCATGTAAAGGTTGGTGTAAGCGTTGTTTGTTTTATTGTTTAGTTTTTCGCTTGTGCACGCTAACGTTGTAGGTAGAAAGAATCGAACAAAAGCTATTCACCCCCCTCTAACTTGCCGAACACGATCTAACAAGTGGTATCAGAGCGAAGGTCCGCTCTCATTGGAATAGCTGCCAAAAGAGCACAAGCTAGAGGAGAGAATGATGGAAGATAAGTTGAGTGACGACATCAACACTCCACCTCCCTATGATCATGACGATTTCGACTATTGGAGGGCAAGGATGAAGAGTTGGTTTGGAATAGAGGGGGAATGCATAATGGTGCTAGAAGAGCCCTTCGAGATTCCAAAGGATAAACACGGAAAGAAGCTTCGACCTAGATATTGGACTAAAGAGCAACAAAGTCAATCGAAGGCAAACAAGAAAGTAATTTCGATATTACTTAGCATTTTGCCTAATAATGTATTGAGTGGTGTAGATAATTACAAAAACACATATGAGCTATGGAACAAGATGGGAGAATGTCATGAAAATCCTACCCGAGCTCAAATGGTGGAAGAGTCAAAAGAGATAAGTCTAATGGTCCAAGAAAAGGAAAAAGAAAAAGAATTGTCAACATCATCAAGTGAAGTGGCACAATCAAGTGAAAGATCATTCACTTCATCAAGGGAAAAAGAAGAAGTATCAACTTCAAGGATTGAGGGGGAGGAGAGACCCTCATCAATACCAGAGCAAGAAGAGGCTCCTACCTCCGCCAAAGCAAGGATCAAAGACCACATCATTTGCTTTGGGTGCAATGAAAAGGGACACTACAAGGACAAGTGTCCAAAGGGTAAGAAAAAAGAGGTAAACCCTAAATCCATTTCAATTTCTTCTAAATCTAACATGGGTTGTATGAATGAGAAAATCCAAATGAAAAGGGAGAAAATTAGATGCTTCACGTGTGGTGAGCTAGGACACCACCACACGAAATGCCCAAGGAGTGGAAAGCTCAAGAAAATGGAGCATTTAAGAAGATGGGAAAAAGTAGAAAAGAAGAAGAGATCACATCAAGGAGGAGCTACAAGGGTAAGGGAGGTAATCCCTAACTTTAAATTGAAATGCAATTCAAACTTAAGTTCTTCCATGCATGTTAGAAATAATGAACAATGCTTGCTTGTGCATAATCATGGATTTAGGTATAATAATAGGAATATGGTTAACAAGGTAGATCAAAACCCTAGAGAGGTCATGCATCATGATAAATCTAAGACCGCTAGACCTAAGAATCAAGGCAAAAATCCCAAGAAGGGGAAACATATGCCTAAAAAGGTGGGTAGGTCTAGGAATGTCCAAAGTGGACATGTGAATTCTAGGGTTAGAAACCTAGAAAGGGAAAATCAAGCCTTGAGGGCAAAACTTGATAAATTAGAGAAAACCCTAGAAAGATTCGCGGTTGGATCTAAGGGTTTAGATATGGTGTTGGGTGGTCTAAAACCTAACCATGATAGATCGGGTCTAGGATACCGATCTAAGAGCTCCAATGCCAATAAAAAGAAATATGCTAGGGTAACATATGATTATGGCAAGGAGGGGAAGTCCAAAAATAGCAAGGGGGTTCCATTTAAAAGGAAAAATATGGACTTAACCAAGGACAAGGTGTCTAAGGTTAAGAAGGTTAAGTTTGTAGGCCAAGAGTCACCGGAGATACACCGGTGTGGCCTAGTAGTTGTTGAGTCACCTAGGGAGGTGGCTAGGGGTAAGAGCTTAAGGGGGAGCTCTAGGAGCCTTTGGGATATATGGTGAATGGATCTCGGGAGGTGTTCTCCTAGAGGTCTAGATGGACCATGGAGTGTGCCAAAAGAATTGGAGACGGACTTGAGTCTTAATTCTTGGGTTTTGGCACGTTGGATTTAAGTTTTATGCATGGAAATATGACATTGGGGTCATAAAGCATGAAACTTGGTTTTGATGTGTAAATGTCATATAAATCAATGTTAGGGATGCATTGTGGATTGGTATGGGCAAAGACATCAAGAGGAAACCAAAACTAGGACTTTAGGTCAAGGTTTAATTGAACTAATTAGGTAGTTTTGGATTTTATGTAAATCTTGGGAATAGTGATAGATACATTTTTCGATGTATTCTTCCCAAGTAGGTATGGGTACCACAAACTTCTCTACAAAATTTGAGATTTTTTGGAGATTTGTAGAATTTCTGACGCATTTCTGAAATTGGGATCAGAAGGCTGAAATTTGGTGTTTCAAAGTGCCAGTCGATTGGCCCAGGGGCAGTCGATCGGTACAGGCTGATTTGGGTGTTCAGCAGCTGAAAAGTGTCCAAATGATGTGAGACAAGTGTGGAACCTTATGGGGGGTTAGTGCGCTGGGTTTATAATCATTAGAGGTGAAAAGATCCAATAAGGGAAAATTGTTGGAGTCTTTTTGATGTATGACAAAGGGGGAGAAGTGTTGGGTTTAATTTGGAAAACCAAACACGCCCTTACAAGAAACCCTAGGTTTAGGGGGAGCTTAGGTAAAGGGGGAGCATGGTTGCTCCAGTCTTGGCATAAGGGGAACCTTGGATATGTTCTTAAAAAGCCTTTGTAAGTCCAATGTAGAGGGAGCCTTGGGAAGGTTTTAAAAACCCTATTTTGGTAAAAATTCCTAACTTGGGGAGGTTAGGTGTGGGGATGCCTTGGGATAGGATTCATGTTTGCATTGCATATGCAGTGGCGGTATAAGTCTAAGGTGGAGCCTTGGCAACGTAAGTCCAAATGGGTGTTAGCATTGTGTTTTGCTATTTATTTTTCCTAACTTAAACGTATTGTCAAACATAAAAAAGGAGGAGATTGTTGGGGCAATCTATGGTCCGGAGTGACCATGTTTTTTGATGTTTGGGCAAAGGGTTTAAGTTAGGTTTACCCTTGTGTTCTAATATATGTATGTGAGTGTGCAGGGTTGCAGGTTACACATATTGACTTAGCTGGACGGCTTCAGGTACCGTGAAGGGTGGCATGGAGGCAAGTCGTGGGCTTGTGTGCTCACCTGAGTGACAATGGATAGCAGAGACGATGAGCCGAGGGGCGCGAACTTTGAGGCATGCGTGAAGGATGACATGGAGGCAAGCTGGAGGCTTGTGTGCGCATCCGAGGGACGGGAGCCAAAGATGAAGAGGGTGCGAAGACAACAGTCGAGGCTGCTGGTGAAGAGTCAGCTGAGTTGTAAGGGTACGAGTGCTGAGGGAATGTACTCGTAGAAATCCTAGGGGTCGAGTGATGAGAGAATTATACTCGGAAAGGGAAAAACCTAGGTGACAGTCGACTGGGCCCCGGGCAGTCGGCTGATAAACATGGCAGAAAGATCAGTCAACTGCTATGGGGGCAGTCGACTGGTAGTAGCATGAAATTCGAACGTTGGGCTTGCAACGGTCAAGTTTGAGTGGGGGCAGTCGATGCCCTTGGGGCAGTCGACTGGTAGCGGGGTTTTCAGCCTTAAGACCTATTTAAAGGGGGTCACCTCTGACGAAACGAGCTTGGTTTGAGCTCATTAGTAGTCTTTGGTGCTCAGAAGTGTGTCCGGGTTTGTGGTGATGTTTCTCCACCCACAAGGAGCTACACGAGCTAGCCGGAGGGCATCCGGGGAGTGATCCGCCGAGAGATCGAGGGATCGTCTACCTTACGGACAGCTGTAGAGTAGGAGCATCATCTCCGAACCACGTAAAGGTTGGTGTTAGCGTTGTTTGTTTTATTGTTTAGTTTTCCGCTTGTGCACACTAACGTTATAGGTAGAAAGAATCGAACAAAAAGTTATTCACCCCCCTCTAGCTTGCCGAACACGATCTAACAATGTTGACCAATATTTTTGAAATGAAAGATATGGGTTGAGCAGATGTTATATTGGGAACTAAAATTCTCAGGATATCTGATGAGATAATTCTAACACAATCCCACTATGTAGAGTTGGTATTGAAAAGGTTCAATGCGTACGATCTCACTACTGTGAAAATATCTATGGATATAAGTCAACACTTAGTTAAAACCCATGGTAAGCCCATATCGCAATTGGAATATTCTTGGATAATAGGCAACTTGATGTATCTCACAAACTGCACACGTCCAGATATTGTCTGTGTGGCCAACAAGCTGAGTCGTTTTATGAGTAATCCAAACGACACCCATTGAAAAGCACTAATGTGAGTTCTTAGATATTTAAAATATACAATGAACTACAGATTACATTACGGAAGATATCCCGTTGTCTTAGAGAGATATTGTGATGCTAATTGGATATTAAATACAAAAGACTCCAAATTCACTAGTGGATATGTATTCACGAACGGTGGGGGAGCGGTATCTTGGAAGTCCACTAAGCAAATGTGCATTGCTCGGTTAACTTTGGAATCCGAGTTTATAGCACTAGACAAAGCAGCTGAAGAAGATGAATGACTGTGGAACTTCTTAGAAGATATTCCGAGTTAGACGAAACTTGTGACCGCGTACTTATACACTGTGATAGTCAATCGACGATTGGAAGGGCACAGAGTAGTATGTATAATGGTAAGTCATGACATATACGTCGTAGACACAATACCATTAGACAATTGATCTCGAATGAGTGATTGCAATCAAATTTGTTAAGCCCAAAGATAATTTGGCAGATTCTCTTACAAAGGGGCTAAGTCGTGATCAAGTATACTGCTCATTGAGAGGAATGAGATTAAAAATCTACAACAGAAATGACTGTACCGATAACCCAACCCTGTTGACTGGAGATCCCAAGATCTTGGTTCAATGGGACAACGAAGTTACAGAAGTTATGTTACAGCACACAAGATATATTATCTCTATCTCAATCCTAGGATGAACATGTGTTGTCCCACCACATGTAGTGAGGTTAAGCTTATGCTGTTAATGACTTCTATACCTTTATAAGGTTGAGTATGGTAAGATACTCTTGATAGAAGTGTCACCTTTATGAGTGTGAAGACAGGTTGCTTTAATGAAACACTCATGAATCTAAGATGGTGTTCATAGCCAAAACGGAACCAACCATGAGAACCAAAAGTATGTGAGATAAGTCCCTGTGTAGGTGTTATTGTCTTAGTATACACAAACAGCTAAGCAGTTCAAGACATCACGTTCACTGCGTAGCCTAGTATACTCGATAACATTCCACTACGGAAGGTTCAAAGTCATATGCTACCTCTCCCAATGCATTGACTTATCGATTGGACTCTTGTAAAGTGTCAGCATGCATACATGCATTAATTTCCATTCATGTGGGGGATTGTTGGATATTGGGTTCTTAAAAAGACTAAATATGCTTTTTACAAAGGAAAATCAGGTGTTATCAATCGATGAAAGTCAGAATTGACTTCAAAAATGAAATATACATTTCGCGTATATGAATCTAGACAATTAATTTGCTCAAAATCGATTACGGATGAATGAGTAATTAATTATTTAAAGTCAACCTAAAATTGACATAGAAAAAGTAGATGTTGAATAGTCGCACATCTGAAGTTTCCAAACGTGTTTGCTTCCTTATATGTGTTCCTGTGTTAATAGAGTTAAAAAAGAAAAACATAGGTGGTCTCTTCTCACAGGCGAGCAGGTGCTCGCACCTGCGAGCCGCCACCCGCCACGCACGCACGTGGAATAATGGGCGCATTGTTGGTGCACTTTACACTTCGCATCGTCGCGAGGAGCATTGAGGAACTTAAATTTATGCTCCAGGTGACATGACACTTGGGTATGTGTCATATGACGTGGCAGTGCCTACGTGACATTCGGGTGACATGTCATATGACGTGGCAGTGCATACGTGACACTCAGGTAGGAGAAGGATACTGAACTGCTGATGGGCAACGAATGACAACCATTGATCAAAGAGGAGTGTTGGATTGCAAGTGACGCAATCTGGAGCGTAGATCGTGAAAAGTCACGATCTGATCGTTGGTGAAGAGACTTGATCTGAAGCGTCAGATTGAATCGGCGGCTGAGATCAAGGGGGATCTGAAGGGTTACAACCACAGATTTTGCTGGTCCGACCATTTTTTAGATTTTGCTGCAGTTGGCGTTAGTCCTTCTGCGACGTCCTGGCTCTGATACACTTATCGGATCGAGGTGGACCGACAAGAGGGGAAGTGAATTGCCGCTGTAAAATAAAACAGATCTTTTGTGCGGCTCACAATGAATTCAGATTAGTTGAAATAATAAAATAAACATAAACATAAATAATTAAACTAGTAAAAGGCTAAGACACAAAAATTTACTTGGTTACAACCAAGCTGGCTAATAGTCCAAGACGGTTGAGGCTCACTATGAAAATCTCCTTCTGGCGGAGAAGCCTTTTACAAACTTTGAAGCACAAGAAGTTAGAAAAACAAGAATCAAATTGTAAGCAGTTGATGGATGGTTTGGAACTAAGCTCTGGGGCATATTTATAGCCCCGGTCAGTTCTATCCATTTGCTGATGTGGCACTATAGGGGCACCCGAGTGGTTTTGGGTGCCTGACACGTGGCTTGTGTGTTATCGTGTAAGCAACGGTCCCAAACGCCTAGCTGGGTGGATAGATAGGCTCTCGAGCACCTGTATGCACAGGGGTGCCCGAGTCAGGTTTAGTCGGTAGCTCGCTGACCAATCTCCAGTAGGTCTTCTTGGATGATTTCTGGCCAATCGGAGTTAGTCTCACCCGAATCGCAACTTCTTCATCCCTCGGATGCACCGAGCCTATTGGCTCAATTCCTTGTGCAATCCTTTTCGTCCACTGCGTCTTATGCTCGATTTTCTCCGCTCCTAAGTTCCTGCACACTTAGGCAGAGGGTCAAAACCACAAAAGGACCTAACCTAACTTGTTTGATCACATTAAAATCAACCGGGGCACCAACAGTACTCCTCTGGGGTCTCTAATACAGAGCAATTGTGCTCCACCTTTTCTTAGGATTCGGGATTGAGGTTGTTCTCCCAACATCCTATCCACTCGGCCACTCATAGGAGATAAATATGAGAGTGTGTATAATTGTCATAGCGTTTGCCCAGTCGACCTCACAGATATGTGTGATGGTTGTAGATTTGTGTATAGGCATGATACATGTCATTGCATCACTTGCATATGATGCATCTTACATTTGTTTGTGCTATAATTGTTGTATTTGATTAACATGCATATAAGTAGTTGATTTGCATTTATTATTTGATCTGGATCTGCTTAGTAGTGAGAGCAGCTTATTGATTTAGTATAGGAGTTTTTGATTATGCCCCGTAGGTATATTTTCACATTTGTTACGCGCTCTACTATTCGGAGATTATATACCTTATTTCTGGTTGCTTTATTTATCTTCTTTATACCATGCATTTATCTTTTCGTTATACCTGTAGAGTTAGACCCCGGACTCACCACCGCTACGTTTATTTTTGTTTTCCATAGGTAGCAGGTAGACATTGTTGGGATTGCAAGGTTACAAAAATAGTCACACATAGAAAATACATGGGAAATATCATAGGCTTATAAGGAAAAGATATCTCCATTGGTATGAGGCCTTTTGGGGAGAGCCCAAGAGTAAAACCATGAGAGCTTAGACACATAGTGGGCAATATCATACCATTGTGGAGATATCTAAATACTTTTTGGTCATAACAATTGATATTAGAGTTAGGTCACTTTTTACCGGACTAACCACAGGAAGAAGCATAGCTAGAGCCATGATCCAAATCTAACCATGTGGATTAAGCCTTGAACAAAGGAAGTGTAGGCTCTCGTGTCTTGATCAAGAGGATCAGACACTAGGCAAAAAAGTCTTAGTTGTGGCTACGCGATGAAGTCCTAGTAGGTCGGGTAGACCGAAGGGCAGAAATTCCTGGTGGGTTAAGGATCGGACATCAAATAGAAAGATTTTCCGTTTGGGGGGCCTGTTGTCCTTTATTTGAGGGGGGATTATTGGGGTTGAAATATTGCAAACATAGTCCCACATTGAAAATACATGGAAAAGATCATAGGCTTATAAGGAAAAGATATCTCTATTGATATAAGACCTTTTGGGGAGAGTAATAATTACCATTTTGTTGATCAAATTAGGCTCTCAAATCCATATTTTGATCCCTTTTTACATGCTTAATCTTGTATTTACACTAGGTTTCATAAATTATTGTTATTTTAGTTTTGGATAAAAATCTTTCTATATTTGAGATATTTTGGCATTAAAATTTGATCTAATTTTATAGGCTTTGAATGATCATGAACCTAGATCAGATTGGATCGAGTTTGAGTCAGAATTGAATTCGGATCAAGATGATCAAGCATTGGATTAATATGGGTCGTCCAATCAAGAAACGGTGAGATCTGAGCCATCTGTCAACTTCTGATCAATCCGAGCTCAAGATAGAGTTAATCTAGACCACAAATCAAGATCCGTAGTTTTAGTCAAAATTAGAAGTCATCTGACCGTTGGATCAAGCTTAAGAGAAGTCTAAACCATCCATTCAAAAGGAAGGGAGATCTGAGCCATCCGTTGCAGATCTGATCGATCCGAGCTGAGGAGAAGCAGATCCTGACCATTGATGGAGATCTGGAAAGTTTGGACTCAATCATAGGTGATTTGACCGTTGGATTAAGCAAGGATGATCACAGCCGTTCAAATTCAAATGGGATAATTTAAATCAGAAACTTCTCCGCCCAGCTCAGTGTCATCGCAGAGTCGCGAGTTTGCTTCAGGTTTTTTCTCTGTACTTCGTCTGTTCTTCATCGTTTTCTTCTCCGATCGCGCGCGACCACATCAGATCCGTTTCTTCTCAAGGTTTTGAATCATCGAGGTATAATTTCTGTCTAGTTTGCTAATCAAAATTGGTTTCTGGAAAGCATCAGGTGAGGGTTTCGCCGGAGCTGCTATTCTTGCCGATCGATCCTTGTTGATCGCTGGTTTCCATCGTCTGGAGCTGTCAAAGCAAGTAGCTAGAGGGGTTCTCTGAAGGCTTCTGAGAGATTCTGAGTTCGATCGCCATCCAGCCAATCGAGAAGGAAGAGATCAGGGACAGATTCCAGCTTCTGATCGTTCTCTGCGATCGGACAGACACGCTTCTGATTGGTCCCCAATCCGATCAGAAGAGGTCCTGATCGGTCCCATGACCGATCAGAAGGAGTCCTGATCGGTCCAGTGACTGATCAGGAAGATCAATTCACATCAGATCCAACGCAAACTGATCAAGGGAGGCTATTTTCGCTGGTTTTTGAGCTAGAGGGTTTCTAGCCCAGCTTTTGTGTGACGGCAAAGGGAAGTCTTGATAATGAACTGATTTGATGTTTAATTTAGGATAATTTTTTGTTCTAAGCACTTATTTCTTCAAGTTGCTTTAGCTTGTTTCCAACTACACTTCAAGTCAAGTTTCTTAAGCATTGTTTTGTTCTAGCTTTCACATTTCTGCAATTAGTTTCCTGCATTCAAGTTTAGTTCTTAAGTTTCAATTTCATAGTTTTGAATTTAATTGCTCAGTTTTCAAATAGGTCAAGTTTAGTTTTCAGAATTTCCTAGTTAATTACTGGTTTAGTTGAGTTCATTTTGTTTCAACTGTATTTTCATTCCTTATTGCAAAACCCTCATTTCAATTGAAAACCCAAATTATCAAACAACAAATTCAAGCTTGAGTTAAACATTCTAAACTTGTCCTTGGAAAAATACGACTTGAGGCCCCTATACTACACTTAAATTTGTGAGCTAAGGATTTTCAACTTATAAATATTTAAATTTGAGGCTCATTCGTAACACTCGTTATTGGGTCCATCAGAGAGCTCAAGAGTAAAACCATGAGTGCTTAGGCCCATAATGGACAATATCATATCATTGTGTTGATATCTAAATTTCTTTTGGTCCTAACAGACATTATGGAGTCGCTTGGAGTTTTCTGACTGCCAACCCCACTTCACATCGAGGGGTTTTGGATTTTTTATGAATTTGATACTGTATTATTTTGTTTGGACATGTATTTTAGCATTATGGCTTTTTAATGTTGGTTTATAGTTGTTGTCTCAAGCTGAGTCGACTCGTAGGTTGATACTTTTGGTTTTCCGCTATCTTTGTTGTGGATTTCAGCCGTGTGGGTTGTTATATAAACTACGTGGTTATGTTTTACTTTATTTTTCTAGCCATGAGAGTTGTTATATGTTATGTGGCCGAGTCGACTGCCTGGGGGCAGTCGACTGTTGGAACTCACAGAAAGGTCTCAGCCCTGGGACCAGTAGACTGCCTTGAGGGCAGTCGACTGGTAAGTGGCTGGTTAGCTGGCAAATTCGAACGTTGGGGGTGTCAACGGTCGAATTTGGCTGGCACCAGTCGACTGCCTTGGGGGCAGTCGACTCGTAGCGAGAAATCAGCCCCGAGTCCTATTTAAAGAGGACTTCGTGGTGGCTGAGTTTCTTGACGAATCTTGCTTGGCTAAGGCAAGATAGTAGTCTACTTTGTTCTCTAAGTGTCCCTGGTGTTGTGGCGAGGTTTCTCCACCCACAAGGAGCAACGAGTTCTAGCCGGAGGTTATCCGGGGTTTGATCCGCCGAAGGATTGTTGGATTAGTCACCCGACCGGGGTGGATACCAATTAAATCAGGTTGTTAGCGTTGTTTTTGTATATTCCGCTATGCTACTAACAACGCAGGAACAAAGGGGGTTCAGAAAATTGCTATTCACCCCCCTTTAGCGGACGACAACGATCTTACAATTGGTATCAGAGCGAAGGACCGCTCTTGATCGGACTAACCGCCGAGGGAGCATACGCTAGAGGAAATGGAAGGTGAAGGTCCACTTGGGGATGAGATCTACACACCACCGGCCTACGACAATGAAGATTTTGCATATTGAAAGGCGAGGATCGAGACATGGTTCGAAATAGATTGGGCATGCCGAATTGCGCTTGAAGAGCCCTTCGAAGTTCCAAAGGACAAGCACGGGAAGAAGCTTCGTCCTAGATATTGGGACAAAGAGCAACAAGAACAATTCCGGGCCAATCAGAAGGTAACAAATATTTTGGTTGATATATTACCTAACGACATCTTGAGTTGTGTAGGGTCATATCAAAGTGCATGTGAATTATGGAGCAAGGTGAAAGAGTATCATGAGACTCCTACAAAAATTCAAGAGCCTAAGGAGAAAAGCCCCGTGATTCAAGAAGAGGAAGAAGAAAGTGAAGAATCGTCAATCTCCTCAAGAGAAGAAGAGGAAGAGGTCTCCACCTCAAGGATTGAGGGGGGGGAGAGATCCACTTCCATGACGGATCAAGAGGAGGCATCCACATCATCAAAAGTTGAAGAAGTCTCAACCTCCACCAAAGCAAGGAACAAAGATCACATTATATGCTTTGGTTGCAATGAAAAGAAGCACTACAAGGATAAGTGCCCAAAAGGTAAAAGAGAGGTAATCCCTAAACCTGGGTCCATTCGATTTGAATCTAACATAAATTGTAGGAATAGAGGAGCCCAAGAAAAGAAAATGAAGATTAGATGCTTTACATGTGGAGAGATGGGACACTTTCACACCAAGTGTCCAAGGAAGAAAGAGCTAAAAAAGATGGAGCACCTTAGGAGATGGGAGAAAGAAGAGAGAAGGAAGCAAAGCTCACAACAAGGAAGGACTACAAGGGTAAGGGAGGTATTTCCTAACCCTAGTTTAAAAAGAAATTCAATTTCAAGTTCTTCCTTGCATTCTAAAAATCATGTAAATCACTCATTCATGCATGCTAGAAATTATGAAAATTGCTTAATGGTACATAACCTTGGATTTAAATATAATGATATGAATAAGGATAACAAGGTAGATCACCACTCTAGAAAAAGCATCCACCATGATAGACCTAAGACCTATGTATCCAAGGCTAAAGGCATTAACCCCAAGGAAGGGAAACAAATGCCTAAGAAAATGGGTAGGCCTAGAAATGTCTAAGGTGGACATATGGACACCAAGTTCAAGGACTCAGAGAGGGAAAATCAAGCCTTGAGGGCAAGGCTTGATACTTTAGAAAAGACCTTAGAAAGATTCAAGATTGGATCTAAAGGTCTAGACATGGTGTTGGGTAGCATCAAACCCAACTATGATAGATCGAGATTGGGGTACCGATCTAAGACCTCCAAGGGCAATGGAAAGAAGTATGCTGGAAAAGTATAAAATCTTAGTAAGGAGGGAAGGTCCAAGGATAGCAAGGGGATGCCATCCAAAGGTAGAAAGGGTGACTTAACCAAGGACAAGGTGTCCAAGGTTAAGAAAGCTCACTTTGAAGGCCAAGAGTCACCGGTGGCACACCGGTGTGACTTAGTGTGGATCGAATCACCTAGGGAGGTGGCTAAGGCTAAAAGCTCAAGGGGGAGCTCTAGGAGCCTTTGGGGTCCATGGTAAATGGATCTCAAAAGTTTCTCCCTTAGGAAATTAGGTGAAATGTGCCAAAAAGGGTTGGGAGACTTGGGTAAGTCGTAATCCTAGATTTTGGCACATCAAAAGGAGAATTTAGGGAGAAAAGGTGAAAAAGGAGCTATAATTCACAAAATTGAGGTTTAATGGTGGAATACCATGTATTTCAGTGGTAGAAAAGAATTGTGATCAAGGAGAAGTGGATGCATTGAAGAGAAGTGAGAATTAGCACTTTTATGATGAGCTCATTTGATACTTTTTAGAAGAAGTAGGATTTCGTGCCAATCTTGGGATTTGGAGTACATTTATTTGGAAACATATTTTTCCCAAGTAGATATTGGCTTCACAAATCTCCCCACGAAATCTCATAATTTTTGGAGATTTGTAGAATTTTTAGGGCATTTCTGAATTTCGGCCTGAAAACCTGAAAATCAGGTATCAGTCGACTGCCCTGGGGGCAGTCGACTGGTCCGAACCAAAATGCACACTGTATGTTTTTGCAGTCAACTGCCATTTGGGCAGTCGACTGATCAGTAAGGGCAGAGTGTTAATAAGTGATTTCTGAAGGGTTTTTCAGAAACATTTGGAATTATGGATAAACCTTAGAGTTGATGACAAGTCCTTGTGTTAATTTGAAAGAGTTAGAGGAAGCAAACACAAGGAATAATGACTTGATTTCAAAATGTCAAATCTTTTAAGGAATTTAGATATGTACCAAAAGTCAAACACACTTGATATTTCCATAATATCATATTTTTCTAGGATAGGGCATATCCTAGCAAGTGTGCTTGCAAACTTTAGAGTTCTTAGACTTTTGTTGAGTTCTTTTTGGCACTTAGGGAAAGATTACCTCGGCCAATGCTATAAGAGTGTCAAAGGGGGAAGGACTCGGATGTTGGGTTGGTGATAACTCAACATGGTGTTTAGGAGGTTAAGTTGGGTAAAACTTAGCCTGGGAAAAATGAAAATTGGGAGAAGGCATGGGTAAAGGGGGAGGTTGCCTCCTAGTTGTTTTGATTTTCATTTTGAAATTTTTGGATTTTGTGTCAAACTTGGGAATGGTGATAGATACATGGGTAGATGTATTTTTCCCAAGTAAGTATAGGTTCCACAAAGTTGTCCACGAAGTTTGGAAATTTTTAGAAATTTGTGGAATTTCTGGCGCGTTTTTGAAATTCGGCCAGAAAATCAGATTTTAGGCGTATCAGTCGACTGACACTGTTGCCAGTCAACTGTCAGAGGCTGATTTAGGTATCAGCAACTGGTTTGGGGTCCAAATGACAGGGAACAAGTGTATGGGGGTCTAGTACTCTATGTTTAGGGTCATTGGAAATTTAAAGAACCAATAATTGGGTAATTATTGGGTTCTTTTTGATGTGTGGCAAAGGGGGAGAAATATTGTGTGTGTTTAAGTGGGAAACCAATACCTTTGCTAGAAAGAAACCCTAGGTTTAGGGGGAGCTAAGTTTGAGGGGGAGCATGACTGCTCCCTTCTTGGCATAAGGGGAACCTTGGAGAGGTTTTTAAAAAGCCTTTGCAAGTCCAATGTAGGGGGAGCTTGGGAGAAGCTTTAAAAAGCCCGGTTTGTGTGGAAAAATCCTAGCTTGGAGGGCTAGGTGGGAAAATTCCTAACTTGGAGGGTTAGGAGGTGAAATTCCTAGCTTGGAGGGCTAGGTGTAAAATTCCTAACTTGGAGGGTTAGGTATGGGATGTCTTGGGATAGGATCCAGTTATGCAATGCATATGCATTCATTTAGCATGGTTTTTGCTACTTACTACTATCTTGCTTTCCTAACTTAAACGGATTGTCAAATATCAAAAAGGGGGAGATTGTTGGAACAATCGGCCCTAAGATGGTCCGGTGTGACCATGGGTTTTGATGTTTGGGCAAAGGGTTTAAGTTAGGCTTACCCTTGTGTATTTGATATGCGTATGTTGAGTGTGCAGGTTGTACAGGTACGCATATGGACTTGACTGGACGGCCTCAGTATGGTGAAGGATGGCATGGAGGCTAGCTGGAGGCTTGTGTGCGCATCTGAGGGACCTTGGAGTGCAGGGATGATGAGATGATGGGCGCGGACTTTGAGGCGTACGTGAAGGGTGGCATGGATGCAAGTTGGAGGCTTGCGTGCGCATCCGAGGGACGAGGACCGAAGATGAAGAGGGCGCGAAGGCAACAGTCGAGGCTGCGGAGGAGGAGTCAGTCGAGTCGTGAGGGTACGAGTGCAATGTGACTGTACTCGGGGTAACCTTAGGTGGATGAGTGGACCAGTCGACTGGCCTGGGGCAGTCGACTGATGGAACTCATAGAAAGGTCTCAACCCTGGGACCAGTCGACTGCCTTGGGGGCAGTTGACTGGTAAGTGGCTGGTGAGCTGGCAAATTCGAACGTTGGGGGTGTCAACGGTCGAATTTGGTTGGCACCAGTCGACTGCCCTGGGGGCAGTCGACTGGTAGCGAGAAATCAGCCCCGAGTCCTATTTAAAGAGGACTTCGTGGTGGCTGAGTTTCTTGACGAATCTTGCTTGGCTAAGGCAAGATAGTAGTCTACTTTGTTCTCTAAGTGTCCCTGGTGTTGTGGCGAGGTTTCTCCACCCACAAGGAGCAACGAGTTCTAGCCGGAGGTTATTCGGGGTTTGATCCGCCGATTAGTCACCCGACCGGGGTGGATACCAACTAAATCAGGTTGTTAGCGTTGTTTTTGTTTATTTTTGTATATTCCGCTGTGCTACTAACAACGCAGGAACAAAGGGGGTTCGGAAAATTACTATTCACCCCCCTCTAGCGGACGACAACGATCTTACAATATAAACTACGTGGTTATGTTTTACTTTATTTTTCTAGCCATGAGAGTTGTTATATGTTATGTGGCCGAGTTGACTTGTATATTGGCTTCAGACGTTCACTGTACAGGGGAAATGTTGCCCGATTTTCGAGCAAGCATGTGTCTCTGGGGTGTGACATGATTACAGGGTTGGTTTTGGGGTGGTCGAGGTGGGGCAGGCGCACAGGGCCCCACCTTTGACAAGGCCCCACTTTGACATTTATATTTACATTATCAAAAAAATAATGTAAGTAAAATATTAAATTAACAAAAATCAAATTATAAAATTTGAAATATGGTGGATTTTTTTGTAAAAATGTCAAAAAAAATGAAGAGAGAAATACTTAGGTGCGTATCTTTTCTTCCGCCGCTTGTTTTTTTATTTCTCCATAAACCCTAAATCCACTTGCTAACTCACCCTTAAATTCTTCCGTCTTCACCTACGTCTACAGTCGCCCATCACCAATAGTTCATGTGTTCGGTTAATGAAATTATTTTTATAGCATCAGTTTTATTATTTTTTATACGAATACAAAAAATCCTTTTTTTTTTTTTTTGCACCGGACCCTTCAAAATCTTGGACCGGCCCTGCATGATTAGACCAAGGATTATAACGCATGCTAGTCTCACAGAATCATTGATGTTCGAATACATCAACTAGTTGACTAGGGAAAATTTTAATACATTCATAATTACACATGTAGAGATGCTCACTAGTTGTGATCTAATAATAAATTCTCTCATGCTATGAATCGTATTGCGAATATTCAGTAAATAAGTTTCAGATTCAATTATATACAAGTGTACACTAAAATAGCAAATCTTTATTTATTCAATAAATAAGTACAAACCATAAGACGATTGACTTAATACATCTCTCAGATATAACAGCTTGCTTGTGTTTTGTATGATTGTTTTGCAGAAACCTAGAGTTGGAAAGAAAACTGATAGCAGAAAAATACAATCAAATGCAACTGGTCCAAGTGTGGGATGAACCGAACTTGACTTAGGTTGAACAAGACTCAAACTGATTCAGTCAACTAAACCAGTGCTTTGGTACACCAAATAGGTTTTGTGGACCAATCTCAAGGATCGGTAGACCTATGGAGTTAGATTGGCCATGTTCGAGTTCAAACTTGGATAGGTGACTTTGCTTGGTTCAGTCGACCGAAAAATCAATCTAGTTGACTGACTGGGTTAGGTTAACTAGATTGTTGAGTTGTTAAAGACGTTGACATGATAGGTTGGCATTGAATCTGATGTGGAAAAAGATTAGGTTCAAATTTATGATGTGGATGAGGATAACGATAAGTCAGATGATGTGGATAAAGATAAAGATTAAGATTGATCCATATATGGCCTGATAAGGATCTAAGCCAACTCTATAAAAGGAGATAAAAATGCTACGTTCCACAACAATAAATTCTCTGCTCTTTGACTCTCCAACTCTACGCTCAAAAGATGGCAAGGCTCTACTTGTGTGACTGGGGAAGCGTCAGGAGGAGTGCGAGGCACGTTGGACTTCTAAACCAATCGACAACTATGTTTGTTTGTATTCACAAGTTGTACTTTATTTTATTTGTGCTTGTGTTATTGATTTATAAGCGGTTTAATCGCCTCCGGAAAGGTTTTGGAAAGGAGAAGATCTAGTGGACGTGGATGGGCGCCTCCCGTACTTAGGCCTTGGACATACTTAACATTGGGGGTTGAGAACCAAATAAATCCGCGCGTGTCTTTTCATTTTTTTAATTATTTTTATTATATTCCGCTACGACTAATTTTGATAGATTGAACGAATGACAAAACGAAAAAAATGAAGTCGAATCGATATTCACGCCCTCTATTAATCATATAAATCCTATATAATATAGATAAAAAGGTCAACACTTGAATAACTGGATTTGCTACTATATTCTATCATTAAAATATATATTCTTTTAAAGTATGTTAAACTTGTATTTATCAGTTTGTATGTTATTCTTATAAGTAGTTTTTAGCTTTGTATATATCTATTTTAACTTTATATTCATATATTAGCAGGATATTTTTAAATTAAAAATGTATCGAAGTTTGAATCATGTGCTTATTTTTAAATAACCTATCGTATTGTGCATAATGGGATGATCAGATGAAATGATGATGAACATATTAGTTTTTGAGCATGACGGGATGTGATGGATTTGAGCCATATATATGTTTATTTTTTACGATGGAAGTGCTAAATGTATTATTTTTCAACGATCTATTTGTTGTTAAACATATGTTTTGTTTTAAATGTTGCTTTGTTGATAAATGAGACATTGTTATTAATTAAGGTGGATGGATTTGTGAATATTTAATATATTGTGGTTTCTTGTGAAAGTTGAATGTATCGTGGATGGTTTGTACAGCCCCGGTCCTTCAACTCGAGAGACCCTGGGCGAAACAATAAAATGAGATCTCAAATAAATTTTTAATAATATATAATTCATCTAAAATGACTTCTAGATGGAGTAGTAGTCTAGCAATTTAGCAAATGCACTGGGAAATTAAAACTGCATATGGAATAAAATTCTCCTCCAAAGATCAAATCCAACGAAAATTTTAGAACCCTTGCTCACAATGACAATGGACAACCAAGGCTCACAAGTCAATGAAAAATTATAATTCTCAGAAGCTTAATGAACTACTATTTATTATCTATGTGAATATAAAAAAAACATCTTGGAATCTCCACAAATAACGGTAAAAAAATCTTGAGAAGGGAAAGAAATTAATGAGATAACAACAAAAAAAAATAGTCGTCGAAGAGAAGAAAAAGAAGAGACGCAAGCATTAGAAAAGGAGAAGAAGACTTTATTTTTGAGTCGTCTTCTTGTTCTCATAGGCACATGCAGGGGCGGAGCTAAAATATTAATTCAGTGTAGGCAATTAACAATATAATATAATTTATGAAAAAGATATAAAATTTTATAATCATAAAGCATCACAAAATAATTACCTTACAATTGTTCTTTTCGAGTCTTCATATTTTGAAACCTTTGTACAATAGCTTCATTATCAACTGATAGAAATATATCTTTTTCTACGTAAACAATGAGACTATCATTCATCCAATCATCACTCATTCGATTACGCAACCTGTCCTTCACAATTCTCATGGCAGAAAATACCCTCTCTACTGTCGCAGTCGCAACCGGTAGAATTAATGCCAATGTCAAAAGCTTATAAACCAACGGGTACACCAAATTTTTCTTTGACATAACTAACTTCTCTGAAAGATCACCCAGGCTTTTCAATTCTTGAAATGTTTTGTTAGAATGCATATCACATATATAAGTATCAAGTTGATCATCAAGTACAAGGAGATCAAACCTCGAGAAATCTTGTGGATAAAACTCAGCTAGTTGTATCAATTTTTTCTTATCAAAAGCTGAAAATGAATTTTGTGGACACAAAGAAGCTACACAACGAAGTAACTCCATACCTGCCTCTGAGAAACGATCATTTAACTCTTGAAGTTGCATATCAATAACACCATAGAACAAATCAACACGATAGTGATGTAAATTTGTCAATTCTGGTGGATTACGATGGGGACGACCACGTGGTGCCCAACGTGTGAACATATCATCCATTTTGAGAACATCAATGTAATGTTGTTGACAAAAACAATGAACCTTTTCTAAAAATGAATCCCAACCATCATCTCTCATTTTTTGAAGTCGGTGTTTGCATACTTGTACCAAATCCATTGCATTCACAATATCCTGATCTTTTTTTTGTAATGCCATTGACAATTCATTTGAAATCCCTAAGACGTGTTTCATCAAGTGTAGATTGAATGCAAAATCAAATGAAAGTATTGACTCCAATAAATTAAAAGCCTCAGTTTTTTGATCAGGAGAACTGGAATTATCTTCTGAAATCATTTCAAGTACATCACTGACAGCAGAGAACATAGAAATCAATCTGATCAAAGAATTATAATGTGACCCCCAACGTGTATCCCCAGCACGTTGAAGGGAAGTTTCTTGATTGAGTCCCCGACCAGTAGAAATTTCATCCCTCTCTAATGCCTCAATAATAAAATCTGAATGTTTCTCCTTAAGAAGATCAGACCGTTTGCAGGATGATCCAACAACATTTATCACATCACCAACAACACGAAAGAAATTAGAAATCGGAAGATTTTTCTTTGACACGGCAATAAGAGCTAGTTGAAGTTGATGGGCAAAACAATGAATGTAAAATGCACATGGGTTCTCCTTTAAAATAAGTGTTTTTAGACCATTAAATTTACCTTGCATATTACTTGCTCCATCGTAACCTTGTTCTCTCAACTTAGACATACTCAAATTATATTTAGAAAACATCTTATCAATGGCAACTTTAAGTGAGAGTGCTGTAGTACTAGTAACATGTTCAATTCCGATAAAACGCTCATTTACATGCCCACTGCTATCCACATAACGCAAAACAACTGACATTTGCTCCTTTGCTGACACATCACGAGATTCATCAACTAAAATAGAGAACAATGAATCACCAATATCTCTGATAATAATATTAATTGTTTCAGTTGCACAAGCACTCACTATATCCTTCTGAATATCAGGTGATGTTAACTTGCAATTTTTAGGAGCATTTTTCAATATCACATCATTAATCTCTTTATTATGAGCACCTAAAAACTCTAATTGAATAAGAAAGTTTCCAGGATTAAGAGAACCTTCAGTTTCATCGTGACCTCGAAATGAATTTCCTTGTCGCAACAAAACTCTGATACAATCAATTGAAGCATTGAGACGGATACGATAATTATTCCGCATTTGCTTTGACTGTTTATGCAGAATTGATTGAATGTGCTCATCTTGATTCATCAAAGCTTCACAATTCATTCGAGCTTTATGATGTTCACTATCATGTTGTCCAACATGAATATGTAACCTATCTTTACTCTTCCAATTTGTAAAGCCTTCTCTAACAAAAGTTTCTCCTCCTGCTTGTTTTCCCTTTGTTGTCTTGAAGAGATAGCAATACAAGCAATATGCAGCATCTTTTTCTATACTATACTCCAACCAATCACCAAATTCCTTAAACCAAGAAGGATTGAACCGTCTAAATTGACTTACTCCAAATTTTCGTTTTGGGAATTCATATCCTGAAGGTTGACATGGACCCCTTTGCAAATATATTCTTCGAACTTGATCTCTAATGTTAGCATTATAATCACAAATTGGAATTCTTAGTCCAGGATCTGCCGGTAATTGTGAAAAATCAAATTCTTCAACTCTAACATCTTTGTCCTCTTCAATATTTTGTTCATCTAATTCTGAATGTTTTCTTTTAAAAAATCTATGCATTGTCGATAAAATGATTTCCTAATGAAAAAAATAAAAAATAATCATGAGTTACATGTAAACTAAATTAATTGACAGAAAAAAACAAATAAGGATTTAGGAATTAGGGTTAGGTGGTTACCTTTAGCCGTTTCGCTTTTATGCGATCTTGTAGAGTATTAAGTATAAAGATTGAAAATTTTGATTCCCATGGAGTGTCAGGGCGGCGAGGGCGCGAGGCGACGAGCGTGATCCGGCGATAGGGAAGTCGGCGAGTCGGCGAGGGCAACGTCCTTCGTCTGAGTGGCAAACGAAATTTTGTTTCTTTTTAATCTGATTTTATTTGTTTTTAATCTGCATGTCACGACTCACGAGACATGTTAATATTTATTTATTTTCCTTTTTTTTTTAATTTGTTGCCGTCAATGCCGTGATCACCTTTTTCTTCCTTTTTTTAAATATTTTATTACTACTAAATTTTTCTCTTTTTTTAATATTTTATTACTAATAAATTTTTCTTGTAGGGCCCAGTGTGGGCAGCTGCCCACACTGGGCCTTAATAGGCTCCGCCCGTGGGCACATGCGCTGACTGTTGACGCGCACGCGCTGGAGCCAGGAGGCAAACCGCAAATGCCAGGGCATAGGCGTTGAGGCGCACGCGCAGGAGGGCAGTAGGTACGATGCGGCATGCGATGAATTGTCCTAAAAGTTTTCACGTTTCTGCATTTAATAGAAAATATGTCATTTCTATTAAATATAACATATATTAAAAAAAAATTGGGCCCCCTCAAAATATGGGCCCAGGGCCATCGCCCAGTTTGGCCCTCCTCCAGGGTCGGCCCTGGGTTTGTAATGACCAAGTATCCAACTCTTCAAATCAATTAATTTTGGGATAATCAGTCTGACCACATGAAGGTTTTCCACTAGGCATAAGGATAAATTAGAAAGTGTTCATAGAGACTCATCCAAATGACTAGTATTCTTAGGTATGTTTCTCGCTAGAAGAAAAATCCCTTACAATGAGTTGCAGCTGAGACTCAAATCTTAGATTTTTTGGTTATTCGTTAGAGAGTCTAATACTAAATAGTAATTTTGTATTTTAGATTGAAATTTAGTACTTTAATCACCAAGTTCATTAGTGACCAAATAGTTTGCCACCGTTTATTTCTATCGATAATCTATGTATCTCTTGTATTGTTTTTCATCGTTGTTACTGGCCAAATCGAGTCAATTTTAATGTTGTTCAATTTTATTTGATAAGCTAATTGATGTTGGTTGCTGACTTGTATCTCCTCGATATTTGACTTAGTCGAGTTACGACCGTTGGATCTTCTGGGAGGTTGCTTTTGGAAGAAACAAACTGATTGATTTACGTCGAGGCTGGTGTTCAACACTATCTCCGTAAAACGATATTGCTCCGCTACTAGTGCTCACGGATAGCAGCAATTCGTTTCCAAGATACAACAACGTCGTCTTGGAATAGTAGCACTTCAAATTCCGAGATCGGCGAACCTTTCCGTAAGCTTTTTGGACTCTCGATGCAGAAGATGGATGAGTGCAAATGCTTTTAGATTGCAATGCTTGAATGAATGAAATGATCAAGTGGAGGGATCTATTTATATTGAGTGAAGAGGTAACTACCCTTTGGTTCAGACAGATCTGGATCGTTCATAATGAAAGGGTATAACTCTTTAAAGAACGAAAGGGTATAACCCTTTAAAGGTCTTTTAATCTCGTCCCTGGATCTGAAGAGTTATAACTCTTCAAATCTCATCTTGATCTAAGTCGTCAGATTAGAACATTTAATCCGACGCCTCAGATCCATCCTCCCTCTTCACAGTAAGATTCGAATTTGACGCTCCAGATCGCACCTGCCTACGATCTGTCCAGATCTTTGATCCGACACTCCAGATCGCACCTTCCTGCGATTTGTCCAGATTTTTGATCCGACGACCACCATCTGTTCGCCCAATCCAGTCATCGTTCTCTACACAGTCACGTGCCACATAGACACTGTCTCGTCACCGGCATGCCACGTGGCGCCACCTGATCATGACACATCACACAAAGTGCGCTAACAAAGCGTCCATTGCGCGCGTGCGTGCGTGCGGGTGGCGGGTTTGCAGGTGCGAGCACCTGCTCGCCTAAGGGTAGAGACCTCCTGTGTTTTTGTATTAACAACATTAGCACAAGAACACATATAAGGAAACATTGGCTCTCGCCGGTTAGCAATGTGGGACTAAAAGTCCTATCTTTTTCCTTAATGTTCATTTGAGCGTATCTTGAACAATTAATTTCTCATTCATCCTTAATCGGTTTTGAGTAAATAAATTGTTAAATCCGACACTGTTAACGCGATCCAGAAAATTTTTCGGAAGAAGATTTAGGGTTTTCACGACCCAAATTGAAATTTGAAGGTTAAATCGCCTTGAAACTTAAGTTTTGAGAGTTTAAATGTGATTAAACCTAAACTCAAGAGGGGATGTTTGCTAAAATTCCAAAGTTAGGGGCGGAACTGTAAAGTCCAAAATGTTTGGACTAAAGTGCAAATATGCCAAGCAATAAATCTCTATTTCCTTTTATTTTTCCGCCGCAGCCGAGCAGCACCCGAAACCCCTCCTCTTCCATTCCGTGCCCTAACCGACGCCAACGCGCCGACTCCTTTCCTTCCGCTCTCTTCGTCCGATCGAGGGCGTATCTCATCTGCGGGTTCCAGTCTCACGTGAGCAAGTTGGTGGCGTCGCGTTCTTCCATGCGAGCAACGGCGACAGTGTCGACTTCTCTCAGCCCTCGCGCGAGCAATCAGATGCCGCGGTAGCGCCCTCTTCAGCTTTCTGTTGTCGGCGGCGGCGGCACGGGTTTGAGATAGTCATCTACGCAAGATCGGGAGGGATTGCTTGCTGTGGTGGAATCTTGCCGTGGCTGATCACAGCGAGTCAACGCTCTTTTGTTTCACCAGGTGAGATTTGGTTTGTTTGAATGGGTTGTATTTGGATTTGGATCAGATGGATTTGTGTTGATTTGGTCTTTGTTCAGTGTTGATGTTGTTGGTTTTGATCGGTGTATGTGGCTCAGAAAGTTTGGATCTATGTCGTGTGGTCGATTGTTGTTTTCCAAGTGGCAATCAGGTGGAGTGAATGCTGTGGAGACCTGCCGAGCTCAGGTAAGTGTCGCTGAATTGATGATGGAGATTTTGAGCTTGGTTTTAGATTTCATATTAGTTGATTTCTTGAACCCTAGCGTTCCAGATTTGGTTAGATCTGTGCATGGTAATCAGAAATACTTCTCACAATCGAATTCGGATGTGTTCAGTGGTGTTTTCATCTGATATAGATTTAGGTTTGGGATGCTTCCTTGTGCTCTGCCGTGAGCTCCATTTGGAGATTGGTTTTGGTTTTAGGTTTTGGATTCTTATTGTTATAAGCTGGTTTTGTTCCCATTGCTTCTATGAGTAAGGTTTGTTTGGGGAAAATGCTCTTCTATAGCAATATGGGTGAATTGCCTTTGCTGTTGATTTGTGTGGGAGATTGTATCCTATGGTTGGTCTTGGAATTCTGTTCCTATTCGGGTTCTTAGTTGGATGGGTTGGTTGTGGTTTAGGATGAGTGTAATGTAACCTAATCCAAGTTAGCTTAGATTCAAGTTTTCCTTTTTGAACTTGGATCTTATTGGGTTAGGATGAGAGTCTGGGATTAACTCGGAGGTTGATCCTTAACTAAGGCTAATTCTAATTAACTTAGGGTTAGCTTAATTGTGTGGTTCAGTATTGGAGTAAACCACACTTTGATCAGGTTGGGTTATACGACTTGGTGTCTAGTCTAGTTAGCCTCATTTGTATCGATGGCTTATGCTATGATTTATGGATGCAGGACACTGAGTGATTTGCGGTGGACTTCTTGGACGGAGGTTCTCATTTGATACGGACTCCTATTTTGAGGCGGGTACCCCTGATTTATCTTTTTAGATATTGTCTTACTATTATGCATAGTTTGCTATAGATAATAGTAAGTTTATACACTGTACCTGCCTTTGTGTATTATGATCTGATATATGTTGTTTAGATGACTCCTGTTTAGTTCCATACAGTCTCGATATTTGCCATGCGTACATATGTGCTGAGATACAGCAATAGGTCACTTTGTATGTGTAGTTGGATTGATTCCTAGATATACCTTGCATGGATACATAGGGTAGAATGGTTAGATCTGGATACATACGTTAGACCTATACCTTTCCCACCGATGTGTGGTTGGATTGATTCCTAGATATACCTTGCATGGATACCTAGGGTAGAATGGTTAGATTTGGATACATACGTTAGACCTATACCTTTCCCATCGATGTGTGGTTGGATTGATTCCTAGATATACCTTGCATGGATACCTAGGGTTGAATGGTTAGATCTGGATATATGCGTTAGACCTATACCTTTCCCACCGATGTGTGGTTGGATTGATTCCTAGATATACCTTACATGGATACCTAGGATAGAATGGTTAGATCTGGATACATGCGTTAGACCTATACCTTTCCCACCGATGTGTGGTTGGATTGATTCCTAGATATACCTTGCATGGATACCTAGGATAGAATGGTTAGATTTGGATACATGTGTTAGACCTATACCTTTTCTACCTGCATATGGTTGAGGATCTGATTAGTGAGGTGGGTGTCGTTATCATACTTTACCCTCTAGGTTGTATACTGAGCTGTAGGCTCTGTATGAGTGTATACTGGCGATTATCGGCTCCCCTAGGGTCTGAGCCGTCGCACAACCAGGTTTCCTGTATTGATTGAGCTATTAGCACGATGCTATTATCGTGATGGAGATCATCGGCTCCCCTGAGGTCTGAGCCCGTCTCCAGTCATGGCTACACATTTGCATCCGCCACAGGTGCTAGGCGTCATGATTGCATTGCCACAGGTGCTGGGCATCATATTTGCATAGCCACAGGTGCTGGGCTACATATTGCATCCGCCACAGGTGCTAGGCGTCATGATTGCATTGCCACAGGTGCTGGGCATCATACTTGCATAGCCACAGGTGCTGGGCTACATATTGCATCCGCCACAGGTGCTAGGCGTCATATTTGCATAGCCACAGGTGTTGGGCTACATATTGCATTGCCACAGGTGCTGGGCATCGTATTTGCATAGCCCCGAGTGTTGGGCTTTATAGGTTGTACGCCACAAGTGTTTGGCTTCTTTATGCAACCATGAGTGGTTGGCTTACCTGTTTCCTGTTCACCCGACCGCCGGTCCGGTGGTGGCTGAGGTGTGTACAGAACAGATCGTTGTACTATGTGATTGGGATGCATTGTACCTTTGTTGGTGCTTATTGTGTTTGAGTGTGGTATATGTTTGATATACACTTACAGGTGACCTACACATTTGGATTGTGTACTATTTTTGAGGTTATATAGAGGATTGATTACACCTACCTACAGGATAGACAGACTCTGGTATGTATTTCACCCTTAGTCTTTAGATATGCTTTATCCTCTATATTCGAGACTGTATCAGCGTGATTCTTATTGTTATATATAGCTTGCTGTGCATATATGTTTCTGGTATCCGCTGAGTTTATTTGGACTCACCACCGTTGCCTATATTTTTGTTTCCAGGATGATTGGTCGCCGGAGGAGCCCCAGTTGCCAGCCCCAGGTCCCTACGACTCCAGTGATGGGTGCTTCCGCGTAGTTATGTTCTTTGTCATCGTATTATTTGGTGTGTATTAGTTTTATGTCGTCGCACTTGTATTGCGTTTCGTTTGTCTTGGTATTGTATTTTTGAGTCCTCTGATGGACTATGTGTTTGTTGTTTTGTTGTAAGTCGGACCGGTCCGCAGTCAGGTATGATTTACTTTGCGTTATGGTTATGTTATGTCTTGATTTTGAGGCCTGAGGCCAAATTATTATTGCGTGTGTTGTTTGTATGTGTAAATTGTCCGCCGGACAGGGGAGGTGCTGTCCGATTTTATATTGGACCAGCGGCTCCTGGGTCTCGGGGCGTGACAATTTATTTTGGTATCAGAGCGAGGTTGCGGGATACCTTTGGGACTTGTGGATTTTCGGAGTTGTATCTGATACCGATTCGGTAGGTATCGGAGCTCGGGTTTGATGATATACCCGAGTACATTATGGATTTTCGGAGTCGTTTTTCGACGAGTTTGGACTTTGGGACTTGGCGGCGACGGGACATCTCCGGACGACAATGGTATGATATGGTATGTTTAGTTGCCTTGTATTATTTGTAATATTGGGCAATGATGTAACAGGTATGACTCGGAGTAAATTTGCTCCCGCACCGAGACGTGGTCCAGGGCGACCAAGTGGGCGAACATCCGGGTCTCAGGCGACAGAGTCACTAGAGAGACCGACTGGGATAGAGCCCGTTAGTCATGGTCAAACTCTCCCGAGTATTTCGAGAGTCTCAGTTTCATTGGTATCAGCGGTTCCCACTGTTCCGCCAGCTGTACCAACCCCTGTGGTGTCCATGGTATCATCAGCAGTATCTACTAATGCCTATTCTCTGGTACCACCAACGATACCTGTTCCGGTGTATCCAGCGATACCATCTGTGGTACCCACTTTGGGGTGTTCAGCAGTGCCTACACCGGCATATCCAGTGGTACCACCAGCCGTACCTACCTCGTTATATTCAGCGATACCATCTGTGGTACCCACCTTGGGGTGTTCAGTAGAGCCTACAGCGGCATATCCAGCGATACCACCAGCGGTACCATCTGTTGTACCCCCATCGGTGCATTCAGCAGTGCCTACACCCCTAGGAGTGCCTATATCTGTGCATCCAGTGGTACCACCAGTTGTACCTCCTACTGTGTATTTCGCTGTACCCCCAGTAGCGCCTGCTCTACCAGTTCACCCAGCTCCACCCGCAGTTTCGGTTCCGGGATTTCCCACGATCCCTATTACAACATCCGTTTCAGTATCTGCTGCAGTTCCACTGGTGGATCCTATCGTTTCTGGGGACTGGGCTAGGGCTAGAGCACGGATACCAGCATTGGCGGAGTTGGTGAAAGGCCGATTTACACTGTTCCATGGAGGACCTGACCCTCGGGTTGCTCGTTCTTGGATCGAGACCTTGGAGGGTACGTTTTACTATATGGCCTGTTCAGAGTGGGAGAAGGCAGAACTGGCTGCCTACCATTTGCGTGATAGGGCGACTACTTGGTGGGCCACTCAGCGCACGGTCATTGGTGAGCAACACATCACCTGGACAGCTTTCCGTGAGGCATTCGAGAGTCAGTACTTCCCCGTTGCATATCAGATGGCTCGGCGTCAGGAATTTCTGAGTCTCAAGCAAGGAAAGCGCACGGTCATGGAATATAATGCGGAGTTCAGCCGTCTAGCTGAGTATTGCCCCCAGTTGGTGGCACACGATAGAGAGAGGATGCTTCAGTTCATCCAGGGATTAGCCGGTTATATTCGGCTTCAGCTAGCTGGGTTTGGTACGACCTCCTACCGCGAGGCATTAGACAGAGCACTCCTGATCGAGATGGAACATAAACAAGTGTATGGTGATAGACAGTCGGATCAGGATACACTATCAGACCAGGAGCAGTTGTATGCAGGACAAAAGAGGACCCATAGGGACCATGATGTGCAAGGAAATCCTGGGGCAGCTCCTCGACCTCCCAAGGAGGAGCGCTCATCAGTAGGACCTTCTAGATCATCGCAGCAGAACCAGAGGAGTGATGGTACTATGTTTCATTGTTTTCAGTGTGGGGCCAGGGATCATGGGACATCAGAATGCCCCATTGGACAGAATGTATGCTACTCCTGTAAACTCCCGGGGCATCAGAGCCGTGAGTGTGATCAGAGGGCGACGCATCCATCGGCAGAGGCCAGCACTCAGAGGTGTCGCCCTAGACCATCGAGATCGCGGAGAGGAGGTCAGCGAACTCAGACTTGTTCACGACAGGAGCAGATAGCTCCCCCACCGGTACACATCTGTTGTATGCATGGCTTTCATCAGACTCCCACTTTGGTAGCACCCTAGTCTTCTGTGACCGACGGTTATGGTCAGACACATCTGACGCATCAGCCTCTGCAGCCAACCGCAACTTATTCGGTACACCAGCCGCAGCAGTTTGTTGCAGCCCCTGTGTTTCCATCCCAGCCAGTTCCGAGGATGCCACCATTAGGTACCGAGACGGGACGAGTATATGCGGCTACCCGAGAGGAGGCACCGCAGACCGGTGGATTAGCCTTTCGCGGTATGATGTTCATTCATGTATTTTTCTACTTAAGTAGGGATAAATGTTGATAGTCCTCTTTACTGCTTGGCACGGATACATTGGGATGGGATCTAGTGGGTATTTACGATTAGATCATGGGGTAGTGTACCTAGCAGTTGGCGAGATACTGGTTGTCAAACAGAGACAATGGAGTCTACTGGATTCTATGGGCTGCTACCTTAGGAAACGAATGTTTAGTTTCCGTCCAGCATTAACACGGGATAGGTGTTGTGGGTATATATTGATAGGTGACTTGAGCCGATACAGAAAAGTGTAAAGCTGACTACTTGACACTTATAGGTTACCGTTGGTACTTAGTGAGATAACCAAGGAGGTAATTTCGAACTTATGATTTGTGCTAAGGCGAATCACTTACGAGGCGATCGTTGGTCAACTCGCTCGTTGCTACGCGATTTTATGAGAGATTTTGACTCATAGATTGAGTGTTCGTGGTTGGATAATCTCGATGGTACGTCGGGATGTACGACCCGTTAAAGTGTTGAGAGGGGGATAGAGATTGATGAATCTCTATGTTATGTTGTATTTTGAGATTCTATTAGTGGATATCGACCTGTCGGACTTGTTATCATTGGGTGGATAAATGATCTTTAGTATGGAATTTGGGAGCTTGGATGGAAGATTCAAGCACAACATCCCCACTTATTCCCCTAGGTTACCTACAGGTTCATTCAGTTGTTGAGCTGATTGAACAGAGTAGTAGGTTGTTTACTGGATACGAGATATTGGCAATTGCAGTGTGAGGAAAGATGAAATTTGGGGACCAAATTTTTATTAGTGGGGGAGGATGTTAAATCCGACACTGTTAACGCGATCCAAAAAATTTTTCGGAAGAAGATTTAGGGTTTTCACGACCCAAATTGAAATTTGAAGGTTAAATCGCCTTGAAACTTAAGTTTTGAGAGTTTAAATGTGATTAAACCTAAACTCAAGAGGGGATGTTTGCTAAAATTCCAAAGTTAGGGGCGGAACTGTAAAGTCCAAAATGTTTGGACTAAAGTGCAAATATGCCAAGCAATAAATCTCTATTTCCTTTTATTTTTCCGCCGCAGTCGAGCAGCACC
>JAGFNQ010000150.1:446130-523238 GCA_024364735.1 Boesenbergia rotunda | reverse complement strand
CTCTGTTTGAAATTTCAGCCTGTCCATTTGTTTGGGGATGGTAGGATGTAGAAACTTTATGTACAACCCCATATTTACTCAGCAGTGCCTTCATGTGTTTGTTGCAAAAATGAGATCCTTGGTCACTAATTATGGCTCTTGGAATTCCAAACCTGCAAAAAATGTGTGACCTAACAAAACTACAAACAACAGAAGAATCATCAGTCTTGGAGAGAATGGTCTCCACCCATTTTGAAACATAATCCACAGCAAGTAAAATATAGAGATAACCATAAGATGCAGGAAAATGTCCCATAAAATCTATTCCCCAAACATCAAAAATCTCACAATAAAGTATAGCATGTTGGGACATCTCATATCTCGCTCCTATGTTCCCAGTTCGCTAACATCTATCACAATTTTTATAAAAGTCATATGAATCATGAAATAGGGTGGGCCAGTACAATCCACATTCTAACACTTTTCTAGCAATTCTTTGGGGTCCAAAATGCCCCCCACAAGCTGATGAATGGCAAAATGTAAGGACAGAAGAAAACTCATGATCTGGTACGCATCTCCTAATTATTTGATCATTACAAAACTTCCATAAATAAGGATCATCCCACACATAGAACTTTACATCACTTTTAAGTTTATTTTTTTGAGCCTTAGAAAAGTGAGTGGGAAAAACATGTGCAACTAGAAAATTAACTAGGTATGTATACCACGATGTCTCACCATGTACTGCAATCAAGTGCTCATCTCTGAAATCATCGTCAATGGTGGTAGGAGATCCATCTCCTTCAAGTCTGCTCAAATGATCTGCAACTAGGTTCTCTTTTCCACTTCTGTCTCTGATCTCCAGGTCAAATTCTTGGAGCAGGAGCATCTATTTGATCAGTCTAGGTTTTGCATCAGGCTTTTTCAACAAGTATTTCAGAGCTGCATGATCAGAAAAAATAATAACATGTGAGCACAATAAATAGGATCTGAAACGATCTAAAGCAAAAACAATGGCAAGAAGCTCCTTTTCAGTGGTGGTGTAGTTTGCTTGGGCGGCATCTAGGGTTTTGGAGGCGTAGTAGATGACATAAGGTGCTCCATCAACCCTCTGTGCTAGAACAGCTCCCACTACAAAATTAGAAGCATCACACATTAATTCGAAGGGTAAATTCCAATCAGGTGATTTAATGATAGGAGCTGAGGTAAGAGCCTCCCTGAGTCTGTGAAAAGCTTCTTTGCACTTATCATCAAAATAAAAATCAACATCTTTCTGCAAAAGTTTGTCAAGAGTCGAGCAATCAAACTGAAGTCTCTAATAAATCTGCGGTAGAAACCTGCATGTCAAAGAAAAGCACGAACATCCCGTACGGATACGGGGTAAGATAAAGAAGAAATAGCACTGATTTTTTGCAGGATCTACCTCTATACCTTTCCGAGAGACTATGTGTCCAAGTACAATACCCTGCTCCACCATGAAATGACATTTTTCAAAATTCAGCACAAGGTTAGTTTCAATGCAACGGTATAAAACCCTAGACAAATTTTCTAAGCATGAATCAAAAGAGGTGCCATAAACTGAAAAATCATCCATAAATACCTCCATACAGTGCTCTAGCAACTCACCAAATATACTTACCATGCATCGTTGAAATGTACCGCGTGCGTTGCAGAGTCCGAATGGCATCCATCTGTAGGCAAAAGTGCCAAAGGGGCAAGTGAAGGTAGTCTTCTCCTGGTCCTCTGGATCTATACAAATCTGAAAGTAGACTGAGTATCCATCCAAAAAGCAATAATGCGACTTCCCTGCCAGTCTTTCAAGCATCTGATCAATAAAGGGTAAAGGGAAGTGATCTTTCCTTGTGACCTTGTTGAGCTTCCTGTAATCAATGCAGACTCTCCAGGAATTCTTAACTCTGATGGGCACTAGCTCAATGCTTTCATCTGCCACCACTGTCACTCTAGATTTCTTGGGCACCACGTGAATGGGACTAACCCACTGACTGTCAGAAATAGGGTAAATGATACCTGCCTGTAGAAGTCGAGTCACCTCTTTCTTTACAACGTCCAAAATAAGTGGATTAAGTCTCCTCTATGGCTGCCTCACGGGTTTGACATTTTCTTCCAAAAATATCCTGTGCATACAGATAGCTGGGCTGATACCTGGTATATCTGATAAAGTCCACCCAATTGCCTTCTTGTAGTGCCTTAGAACTTGCAATAATTTTTCTTCCTGCTCTGACTCCAAATGCTGTGCAATAATCACGGGAAAAGTCTGCTCCTCTCCTAGGTATGCATCCTTCAAGTGGCCTGGTAGTGGCTTCAGTTCAATCTGGCCTTCCTCAGTCGGTATGAGTGATCCTTGGGGCTCTGTGCAATCCCCTACACTATGAATCTCAATAGAAATAGGTGATCCTTGGGGCTCTGTGCAATCCCCTACACCTAGAAAAACCTCTCCAGCTGGAAATGCATCTGAAATGTCTTCTGAAATATCCTCAGTCTCGGCAGTAAATACTCCCTCAGCCTCCTCTGAATAAATGACTCCTCCAGAAAAAACATGTAGAAATCCCTCAGCCTCTAACTCTGTATCCTCCAACTCCTCAAGAATATCCATGCTCATAATGGAGTGGTCCTCTCATGGGTGCTTCATAGCATCAAAAATGCTGAACTGAACTACCGTGTCTCCAATCTCCATGGAAAGCGTACCAACATAAACATCTATCTTGGTTCTAGCAGTCTTCAGAAATGGTCTTCCTAAAATAAGTGGAGAACGGTGTGCAAGATAATCTCCCTCCATATCCAAAATATAAAAATCTGCAGGAAATATCAGCTCCTTTACCTTCACCAAAACATCTTCAATCATACCAGCTGGGTGGGTCTGACTCCGGTCTGCTAGCTATATCACCACGCCAGTAAGCTGTAAAGGGTTTATACCAAGCATCTGAAATACTGACCTGGGCATCACATTTATGGAAGCTCCTAAATCTAGCATGGCATCATGGAACGTGGTGCTCCCTATCTCACAAGATACAGTAAATACCCCTGGGACTTCACATTTCTGAGGAATGGAGTGGATCAGTGCTGAAACATTCTTCCCCAAGCTGACTAACTCATTTTCCTTAAGCTTCTTTTTGTGAACACACAAATCTTTCAAGAACTTAGCATACTTAGGGATCTGTTTAATCATAGTCAACAAGGGTACATTGATCTCTACCTTACTGAACAACTTCACTAACTCATTATATTCCTTAGCTTTCTCCTCCTCCACTTGCTTCTTAGCTTGAGTTTTCCGCTGTGGAAATGGTAGAGGAACTCTCAAATCATCTTGTTTAGCCGAAACTTTAGGGGCTGAAATGTGAGTTGCTGCCCTATTCGGTGAAGCTGCTGTAAAATTGGTTTCGGCACTGATTTCTCCTTCATTCTCCACCAAAATCACAGGGTTGCTTGATGAAGGAGTTGGGCATGGACTAGGGGTGGAACCAACTGATTTTGAAGTCGTTTTAGGGCTGATTGGTGCTGAAAATGGAGGTGCTGCCCTGTTTTCTGAAATTTCAACTCTTGAACCATTTTGAGATGTAGTAACCTTCCCGCTCCTCAAAGTAATAGTGCTAACATTTCCCTTTGGATTGGGAACAGCTTGAGAAGATAATTAACTTGATCCTTGAGCTTGACTTTGATTTATCCCACTAGCCAATTGACCCATTTGCCTTTCAAGGTTTTGTACAGCCGGTTCATTCCTTTGTTGTTGTTGTTGTTGTTGTAAAACTTGTTGTAACATCTCCTCAATTCTTTGTTGTTGCGCATTCCCTCCACTAGAGCCTCCATAGCCTCCTTGGTTTGCATAGTGCCTTGACTGACCTTGAAAGGATGAAGTAGTAGGCTGAAATTGTTGAACTTACTGGGATCCTTGAAAATAGGGCTATTGGGGCTGATAGGAGGGCTGAATTGGCTGTTGATAAGGCTGATAAGAGGGTTGAAATGCTTGGAAACCTTGCTGAGAGTTATAGCCCTGAAAAGTCTGGTTCTGAAGTGGAAAATTCTGTGGTAAGGACTGAATTTGCATAGGCTGGAAACTTGGATTGTAAGGCTGTGAGGGCTGGAAATTTTGCTGGTTTTGAGGTTGGAAAGTTTGAAATGATTGAAAACCTTGCTGCCCTTGCTGATATGGCTGGAATTGAGGCTGGAATTGCTGAAATTGGCTGAATCGGCTGAAATTGTGGACTTGCTGATTTTGGGACAGAATTTGCTGTGGCTACTGGAACTGCTGTGATGTTTGCTAGAATTGTTGTTGCTGAGGGTTCTGCTGGTAAAAAGAATTCCCATATTTCAGATTTGGATGATCCCTCCAACCAGGGTTATAAGTGGAAGAATAGGGGTTATTCCGAGATTGAAATTGTCCCCTAACCAATGCTGCTACTGTCTCATCTTATTGGAGGGTGGGACATGAATCTGAGTTGTGCTCTTGACTAGAGCAAATACTGCATACTCTCATCACTTGGTTAACTTGTAGAGTTGCTGAAAGATTTGAACTTTGAATTACATTATTAACAGACATTTGCTTCATCACTGATGTGAGTTCTACCATTGCATTCTTCATTTTTTTCTATTCATTTGAAACCATCTGTACTTCATTAACTCCTCTAGTGGTCAATGCTCTGCTCCCAAACTGTTGTGAATTCTCAGCCATGTTTGAAATGAGCTCCCTAGCTTGCTCTGGCGTTTTATTAACTAGGGCTCCTCCAGCTGCAGCATCTATCATAATTCTGTCCATCTGCAATAAGCCCTCACAAAAATACTGGATAAGTAACTGCTCACTAATCTGGGGCTGTGGGCAACTGGAGCAAAGCTTGTTGAATCTCTCCCAGTAGTCATAAAGTGTCTCCCCCACTATTTGCTGAATGCCACAAATGTTTTTTCTGATAATTACAGTTCTGGAAGCTGGGAAATATTTCTCTAGAAACGCCTTCTTCATAGAAATCCAACTAGACACGTGCCCAGTAGGTAAGTAGTAAAACCAGTCTTTTGCTGCTCCAGTCAGGGAAAAAGGGAAAGCTCTCAGTTTTATATCTTCTTCTGAAATACCCTGAGGCTTCATGGTGGAGCATACAATGTGAAACTCATGCAGGTGTCTATTTGGATCTTCTCCAGATAATCCTTGAAATTTGGGCAATAGGTGGATGAGTCCAGATATGAGCTCAAAATCTCCAGCCAGCTCTGGATAAGCAATGCTGGAATACTGAAAAGTGTCGTCCGGTGTTGCGAGTTCTTTCATAGTCTTCTGGTGGTCTGCCATGATAATGCCTGAGTGAGTGGGAAAAGTCTGAAGAGAAAGAATATCAATGGTCTCTGAAAGTATGTCTTGGCTCCTCCTTGCTCTGAAAGTTCTCTCAATCTCAGGGTCAAATTCTTCAAGATCACCACCTGTAAACCTGGTCATAAAATCAAAAACAAATTGTAGTAAAAGTATATAGAAAGATGAAATAAGTAAAATTAGATCACAAGATATAGCAATAAGCACAAAAATGAATCAAGAAAGATATGAAATAAGCACACAAGAAAAAACTAAACAACTCAACTAGTAGCCTCCCCGGCAACAGTGCCAAAAATTTTGATGACCGCTAACTAGGTGTCACAAATGTGGGTCTCAAAATTTAGATATGTGTAAAGCTGGAAACCCTTTTTGCTATCAAAGAATGAAAACGTAGTAAAGGGGCCATAGGTCGTATTTTTTTTTCTAGGGCTAGTTGAGGTTGCTTGATTCGAGCTCTAGTTTATGTGTCGTCGAATGTTTTTGGGTTTCAAATATGATTTGGATTTGGATTGCAATTAAAAATAAGAATGAAGTGAAAAGGAAAAGAAAGAAAAATTAACTATGCAAACTAATGAAACTTGCAAAATTCAGGGAATCAAACTGATAACAAACCTATCCTAATCCTGATTGATACTAATTCAGAGTTTTGCTTCAGTGATTGCCATTCAAAACTAGCCAAATGCTAAACAATTTTTCCCTAATCAAAAATAAAGTTTCCTTGATACAACTTGCCGAAATGATACTACTTTTTGCTGGAAATGGAAGTTACAACTCAGAAACAATTTGAATGCAATTGGGACTGAAATCAAGGGCAAGAGTACACTAAGAATTGAGTCAAGGTTGGTTCCAATAAGTGCTGAATTCTCCACTTGATACAAAGTGCAGAAATTTAGCAACTTGGCACACAGACTAGGTAAACTGATATGCTGAAAATGATGCAAAATGCAACACTATAAGTTGATGTAAAGCAAATGAAATTGAAGCAAACAATCAAATGCGAAATTCAAAAGCAAATTAATGTGAAGCAACAACTCAGAACCCCAAACTGATGTGCAGAAATGGATCAATTTCAGAAACGTTAAGGCAGAGACAATGTGCAAAAATGCATGTACAATTCAGATGCAGAACAAACGATCAAGGCAAGCTGAGTTCGAGTCCCTCGTCTAAGTTCAGAAAAGCTTGAAGAAGAACCCACGATTACTTGGCACAAATTCAGAAATTAGCAGCTGACTTGCAGGAATAACATTGACTAGCAGAAATAGATAGCTAACCTGCAGAAATGTGAATCGAATTGCAACAAAACTGATATGCAGGAATTTATCTTAACTGCTATATGAATGAAACAAGTTGCAATGTAATGATCAGAAGAAAAACTACAGTTCAGAATAAATTCAGAAACAAACTCAATGCAAGGATGAATGCAGATCTTCAAATTTCGAATGCAGGAATTCAGAGAAACTGAAAACAGAATTCAGGAATGAAAACAGCCACTAAACGCAGAACAACAAAGCAAATTGGAATTGAGTGCACAATTCTAGTTTTCAAATAAGATTCAGAAAAGCTAGTGATTTATTAACATGAATTAAGAAACTATAAACTGAAACATTGCAAGACTAAAACCGAAATTGAATAGCTGATTGAATCTGATACGCAACCGTGCCAAATCTAAATGCAGAAATTAAATTAATTGCAAAGCAACTAAGATTAAGGACAATTGTTCACTAACAAGTAATCTAACTAACTACTTGCAGCATTGAAACACTATTAAACAGAAACAATTCAGAAAGGGGAACTAACAGCTGATAACAAGTTCAGAAATGAAACACTTGCAGAATTCGAAAACTACAGCTAAATAAATTGGAAATTCACTAAACAAACTAAGCCTCAATCACTCCCTTAGCTCAAGTACTCCTTGCTCGTCACACAAGGGTGAGCCTCGAACCCGTAAGCTCCACAAATCACTGGGAAAACTCAATCTGCGATCAAATCCAGCTAAGCTTGCTCAAATCTGAAATTTCCATTCGAATTCCTTCAATTCAGTTGTGTCCGATTGCGCTGCAGCTTGTGGATGATCCAAGCAATCCAGGGAACCCCTCTGAACTGCTCAGGTGGATGAAAATGGCGCACAACTGATCCAAAGGAAGCAAACGGCAGAGCCAAGGAAACCTCACATCAGCTCTGTTTCTTGGGCAACTTGAGGCTGGAAACTTCACGGATGATCTTCCCAATGACCTAACACTTGATCTAAACAAAGAATTGAGGTGGTCGCGCCCTTGGATTGAAGAAAACTGAAGAAGAAATGAAGAACTACTCGAAGAAGATGAACTGTGCGGCGAAGACGCGACGAGCTGCAATGAGGGAAATTTCTGATTAAATACTTAAGAATAAACGGCTGAGATTGTTTTGGATGAATCCAACGGTTGATCTTTATCCGATCTGAACCAAACTTTGATGATGTTGATCATGGGTCAGGATCTGCCTCGGCGTAGCTCGGATCTTCCAGATTTGCAATGGATGGCCCAGATCAGCCTGATCTTTGGATGGACAGTCTAGAGCCCTTTGAGCTTGATCCAACGGTTGGATGATCTCTGATTGGGATGAAAATCTCAGATCTCAACCTCAGTGCTTGATCAGCCCTAACCCTAACTCGAATTGCCTCAGATGGTCCCGGATGGCTCAAATCTAGCCATTTTTGAATCGGACGGCTCAGATTTGTCTAAAACTTGATCACTCGATCCGGGTCCACTTCCGACTCAAATTTGACCCAGCATAACCTAGGTCCATGATCCTTTCATGACTACAAAATAGATCAAAAATTTAGTGGCTAAATAATTCAAATGTGTACAGATTTGCAATTAAGTCCAAAATAAAAGCAAGTCCTAGAACCTAGGGTAAATTCACAATTAAGCAAGTAAAATATAGGTCAAACTTGGCTTTTAGCAACTAAAATAATCAACAAAATGATACTTATCACGAAGTCATCCGGAAGATACTCGGCGTGGACGCGAATAGAGGCGGAGCTTCCAAGGGACGCTTACGGTTGGATCTCGTCCCTTCCTTCGAGTTACGCGATGTAATACGTAAATTAGTTTATGTTTCTGTAAAATTTTAAATATATGATCATGTCTACACAATATAAAATTGCATGCTTAGATGTATGGTTAAATGATTTAGAGAAATTATTTATGCTAAACCTTCCGCTGCACGTAATTAATTTTAAAATTATGAACCCGCATGCATGTCAACATGCACCCGGTCCCAACAGGATAAGAGTAGGCGAACCAGCTCGCTAAAAAGGAAACAGAGATACATGTGTTGCTGCTTACACATCTGACTTGCAGCTGAGCCTTGACTGTGCTAAATCATGCCTCTCAACCACTAAAGAGCAGCTTGAGGAGGCGCTGGCATCCCGAGATCAGGTATCATCTGAAGTGGCTGGGCTGAAGATTAATCGGGACTGAGCCCTTGAAGAATTAGAAAATTACAAAACTAGCGAGGAGTCTCGACAGTCGGAGGTAGAGACGGTATTCAAGGCCAAATTCCTCCAATCTCAGGAGTTTAGAGATATTCTGGTCAGCCAAGTACTGAGGCGACTCAAGCAGGGCCTCAATGGAGCTATCCAACAACTTCAGCAAGCCAATGCACTGAAGCCGGATGCTGACTTGGGTTTCCTCAGTGTCGGTCGAGTCTGGGAGGAGCTATCGATGGAGGAGGAGTTGTAGTATCTTTGTATTATTTTTTATTTTATTTATTTATTTTTCTTTTATGTGCCAGGAGGCCTTCGGGTATGTAAAATCGTTTTCTTGAATGAAATTATCTTATTTTTCGCATCCTGCTTTGCATCCTATGACCCGTGGGGCATATTACGTGTTGTATCTTGCCTCGTTCTTCTTGTAAAATACTTGTACAATTCTTTGAAACTGCAAAATCTTTTAGTTTAACGTTAAGGAGGAGACAGATACTTGGTGCATCTTACCTCCTACACCGGTAGGGACAGATCTTGGCTTCGCCTAATTAAGCGGAGGTCTCCTCATGTGTCACTGCCCGGGCCTACCCTAGCCCTCCAAGCTGCTCATGAGAGCTTGGGTTGATTCTAGCCGGACATCCTCAGCACCTCAGCCAAGTCTATACATCTTGGGCATCCTCGGTACCACAAAATGGTAGGAGCTTGGGCTGCTCCCGGTCGAGCATCCTCAGCACCCCGGCCAGGTCTACACATCTTGGGTATTCTCAGCACCACAAGATGGTAAGAACTTGGGCAACTCCCAGCCGGGCATCCTCAGCAGCTCGACCAGGTCTACATATCTTGGGCATTCTCGGCACCATAAGATGGTAGGAACTTGGGTTGCTCCCGGGTGGACATCCTTAGCACTTCGGCCAGGTCTACACATCTTGGGTATCCTCGACACCACAAGGTGGTAGGAACTTGGGCTGCTCCCGGCTGGACATCCTCTGCACCTCGTCTAGGTCTACACATCTTTGGCATCCTCGACACCACAAGATGGTAGGAGCTTGGACTCTACCCTTCCAGTTAGTCTTGGTGAGACATTTTTTTCAATTTCTTTAATTGATCAAGCTTCAAGGAAATACAAATATTCTTATAAATACACACCTACTCAACCAGCTCACCAAGTGTGATATGACTAGAGGTGACTTGCATTTCATGGTCTCTCTAATCTTTTTCCTTCAGCATCTTGTGAATAATAACTACCTCTTGCACGCTTTTTGTCAATCATATAAGGTCCACTCCATTGAGGATCGAGTTTTTCAATGTCTCTGACTGGTTTGATTCTTTTCCAGACCCGGTCCCCGACCTAGAAAGTCCGGGTGATCACTCGGCGATTGTAAACTTGTTGCATGCATTGGCGGTATGTAGCTAGTCGGGCAGCTGCTTTGTCTCGCACCTCCGTCACCAGGTCTAGATCGAGTAGTCGCTCCTGGTCGTTATTCTCCCTGTTCTAGAGTTATCGTTGGGTTGATTCATTGCCTACCTTCACAGGAATTACCGCCTCCGCATCATAGACCAGATTGAAAGGACTCTGTCCCGTCCCTTCCTTGGGAGTGATACGGTACGACCATAGGATACTCGGGAGTTCTTCGTCCGACATGGTTCAACTTTATCTTGAGCCCCTAATGATTTCTTGGTTGACAACTTCAGCCTGGTCATTACTTTGTGGATAAGCGATTGAGGTGAAGGCCTAGTGAATACATAGCCCTTCACACCACTCTTTGAGTTTATGCCCTGCAAACTGTCTGTCATTATCTGATACCAATTTATGAGGAATTTCGTACCTGCAAACTATGTCTTTCCACAGGATTTTCATCACGGCGGCATCCGTGATGTGGGCGAGCGGCTCGACTTTGACCCATTTAGAGAAATAGCCCACTAGTACTAATAGAAACCTTTTCTGTTGAGGTCCAATCGGGAAAGGACCCACGATGTCCATTCCCCGCCGATCAAAGGGACACGAGACAGTAGAGGCTCACAGTAGTTCAATCGGGCGGTGAGCAGTATTCTGATGCTTTTGGCAGGCTTCACATCCGGCAACAAATTTGGTAGCGTCCGCTTGTAACGTGGGCTAAAAGTACCTGGTCAGATTAATCTTTCTAGCCATTGACTATCCCATGATATGACTTCCACATATGCCTTCATGAATCTCCCACATGATGTAATTAACATCTCCTGGACCGACACACTTGAGCAATGGTCGAGAAAATACTCTTTTATACAGATGTTCTCTGACCAGCGTAAATCTGGAAGCCCTGCGACGAAAAAGTCAAACTTGTTTACCGCTCGCTGACACTGTTCCACTACGTAAGAACTCCATATAAGGTTCTCTCCAGTCAGGTAATACAATATCAGCAACTTCTCCTTCGACCTGGGCCACGACTTTTTCCTGAGCGCTAGGCTCTTCCAACGTCCATAATGCAGGGAGCTCACAAATTTGGCTAGCTGATTCGCCTTGACATTATCCGCTCAGGATATTTTCTGCAGAATGAATTCAGTAAAAGAATATTTTAGTTGCTCATATACAGTCACATATCTTTGCAGACGCTCATTCTGAACCTCAAACTCTCCTTTTAACTGTTGAGCTACGAGCTGAGAGTCTGAATATAATATAACTCGAGTAGCCCCTACCTGCTTGGCCGCTTGTAGCCCAGCTAGTATGCCCTCATACTCGACTTCATTATTGGTGGCTTGGAAGTTGAGTCGGATGGATAACTATAGTACATCTTCCCTAGGGGAAATCATTAGAACTCCAACTCTACTGGACTTGTGATTGGATGAACCATCAACGTAAATCTTTCATACTTCTCCAGTTTCAGGTACCGGGACTGCCTCGAGCATAAAGTCAGTTAGAGCTTGAGCCTTGATAGCTGTTCGAGGATGATATTCAATTCCGTACTCACTTAACTTTGCAATCCACTTGATTAATCATCCCGAGGCCTCTGGATTCGTGAGGACACATCTGAGTGGATTGTTAGTGAACACCACGATGGGATGCGCCAAGAAGTATGGTCTCAGCCTTCGTGCCGTCAATACTAATGCATATGTCAATTTCTCTATATTAGTATACCGAGTTTCCTCTTCTTTAAGGAGATGACCAAAGAAATAGATAGAATATTGAGTATTACCTTCCTCGTGAATAAGCGCAGAACCTATAGCTTATTCAGCTGCAGATAAGTAGATAAAAAAGTATCTCCCCTCCTAGCTGCTTGTATAGTATAGGGAGTCCAGATATATATATTTTTAAATCTGTAAAAGTCTTCTCGCATTGGTCATCCAATTTGAACTTAATTGTTTTCCTTAAAATTTTGAAGAAAGATAGAGTTCTATCAGTAGACCGAGATATGAATCGAGACAGGGCTGTAATTATTTCATTAAGCTGTTGTACTTCTTTGAAATTACTTGGAGATGACATGTTAAGAATAGTCTATACCTTCTCAGTATTTGCCTCAATTTCTCTCTCCATTACCATGTATCCGAGGAATCGCCCACTCTTCACTCCAAACAAACATTTAGTGGGGTTCAGCTTTAGTCTATTGCCCCTCAAGGTAGTGAATGTCTCCTCCAAATCGGCAATCATGTCTTTCCCTTTCTCCATCTTTACCAAGATGTCATCCGCGTAAACTTCAATATTTCATCCAATTTGGTGCCGGAACACCTTATCCATCATACGCTGATAGGTTGCTCTCACATTATGCAACCTGAATGGCATGACATTATAATAGTAAGTGTCATCCGCCGTTATGAAATTTACTTTTCTCTTGGTCCTCTCGAGCGAGAGGAACCTAGTGTATCCCTGATACGCATCTAACATCGAAATAAATTCACAATCGGAAGTTGAGTCTACCAGTTGATCAATACGAGTCAAAGGATAATAGTCTTTAGGACAGGCTTTATTTAAGTCACGAAAGTCGATACAAATCCTACATTTATCCCCGAGTTTAGGGACCAATACAGCATTCGCCAACCATGTCGGGAATTGGACTTCTCTAATATGTCCGGCCTTTAACAACTTTGCCACCTCCTCTCTGATTATCTGATCTTGCTCCGGAGCAAAGTGTCTTCGTCTCTACTTTATCGGTCAAGCTCCCGGAGTGATGTGTAATCGGTGTGTGACCAAGGCAGGAGGAACTCCTTTGATTTCTTCGGTGGCCCACGCGAACACATCATGATGATCCACTGGGCAACTGATCAGCTGGTCTCTGAGTTCTTGCCTAAGATCTACAGCAATTCTTGTGATTCCTCCGGCCTATTGGGGATGAATTTGTACTTCCTCACTCTTGACCTGCCTGCGCTCCTCTTTGACCCCTTCTCTTGCCTAGGGATCAACCAAATCGATCTGTAAGATTTCATGAGTCTTTAGGTTCTTGCGAGATTCTGTTCTAACTTTCCCACTGTCACATTGTCGGGAGTGTTAGTAGGAGCCCTAGAGCCAATTATGTGATAATTGACTAGGGACTTTTTGTATTATATTATATCATTAATCAAGGCATATTTGGTTATTATACTTACTTTATACTTGTGCCAAATAACTAAGTATAATAATGTTCTTGGGTAGTAGGTTTTTATCTACATCATATTGATTGGTTGAATCCATAGTAAGATAATGTAGAGAACACTATACTAAACTATTCCTAGTCAAGCATTAATATTCAAGGACAATATTAATGCATGAAGACTAGCATGTAGGTCAATTGATGACTTGAGCTCACAAGTCATGGATATGTGATATCAAGTTGACACATGAGTATACATTAGAGAATGTGTATTGAATTGACCCGCCATGAGAAAGTTTCATAGATTGCCATATAAGTGTCATAAACTTTCTCATGTGACTATTGGTATGAATAGTCCTACGGTTCCCTACATGAGGAGTTATGTACTTTGGTATCGTCAAACATCACCCGTAACAGAGTGGACTATAAAGACGATCACTGGGTATATAATGAATTATGCGGAGGGATGTGAGTGATGTAGATGGGATCTATCCCGCCCATATGACGGGACTGATATCTGTGGGCCTCTTGATCCAGTAGGACTGCTAAAACGTATAGTCATGCTCAAATGAGTCAATATGAGATATTGAGCTCATTTGTTTGAGTGAGTCCACTTGAGGATCAAGAAACACAAAGATTGATCGAGAATGACACAGTCTATGCCTTATTGATCAATCTAGATATCAAGGATAGAAGGACAATGTCATACATTGTCATAGTCACGGAGGTTAAGTCAGATCTCTATTTTCTTGTTACTTGGGTAGCAATAATGCATTGCTAGATGTCGCTCATTGCTTATGTGTCTAAAGCGGTTTAGACACATTGCCAACGTTACAAGAACATATTGGGTCACACACTAAGGACACGATGCTTCAGAGATTGATTGATCTTAGTTTGACTAAGATTTGATCCGAATTGGATTGATTGAGTTAGATTCAAGTGAATCCAATTGGATTATGGGATTGAGATCTAATTTAAGTTAGACTCATTTAGATTAAACTCAACCACATTTGGATGAGATATTAATTCATTAAAGAGTTTAATGAATTAATAATAAAAGAAGAGGAAAAGATTCTCTTCATTGAATGGAGAGTAGTTGAGGAGTCACATGAGAAAATGTACTCTTTATTGGCTTTAATGAAGGGAAGCTAAAGGGACAAAAAACTCTTCATATTCATGGGATAAGTATAAAAGAGTTTTCTTAACATTTTGGATAAAGCTAAGTCATTTTTCTTCCTCTCTTCCTCCTCTTTGGCCGAACCCCACATTTGGGTTCTTGGTGCTTTTGTGAGCTACCTCAAGTTGCTAGCACAACTAAGGTAGCTCTTCTTCGAAGTTGAGATATCGTGTTTGTGTGGATACGCATAGAGGCACGGACACTTGATCGTGCAAGAGATCCGGTGGCACTTGGACGAGCGGGATAAACGCAAAGACACGCTCCAAAAGTGTACACTTTAGATAGATCTATTAGATAGATGAATTTCGTACGAGTTTTCTTTCGCATGAATCACTTGAGGGATCTTGTTTCCACTGCATTTTTTTGTGTTTATGTCGCCAGGAGATCCCAACAAGGAGGATAACTGATCTCCTTTAACCTCGGCCACCTCTCTCACCGGGAATTTAATCTTCTGGTGATAAACTGAGACCACCGCCTGGAATAAGCTGAGTGTTGGTCTTCCCAGAATGACATTGTATGACGATGGGGCATCTACTATTATGAAAGGAGTTCTTCTTGTTCTCTGTAAGGTGTCATCCCCCAGCGACAGAGACAATGAGATCTGTCCTATCAGTTGTACTCGGTAACCAGTGAAGCCGAATAGTGGCATGGAGACAGGGTGTAGTTCATCTTTATCGACTTGCATCTGGTCCAATGCCGCCTTGTACAGGATGTTAACAGAGTTACCTATATTCATGAAAATGTGTTTAACCTCCTAACTAGCTATACGAGCGAGAATTACCAGTGCATCTTCATGAGGGGCTCCAACATCCTCCAGATCATCCGATCCGAAGGAAATGATAGGGCCCTAGTGCTTCTCCTTATTCATCCCAATGGCATAGTTTTCCAACCTGCGGGTATGAGCCTTCCTTGCGAGGTGGGAATCTCTTCCGGTCGGGCTTCTCGAGATCACTCCCACATGGCCCGATGGAGGTCCCCGAGCCGGAGCCTTGTCTTTCTCGGGATTTTGTTCTAGGGAGACAGACCGATGAGGTACCGTTTCCTAGCTTCTTCCACTCGAGGGTGACCGAGACCGACGCCTAGATCTATCCTTCCCCAGTTGTTGTCGACAAGGAGAAGGGCTTCAGCGAGGAGACGTTCATCGATACCCCGAATTGCTCAACTTTTTGAGTGGCTTAGCATCTGCATCTTTGGATCTCCTCTTCTTCAGAATGTAACATTCCTCCATAGAGTGGGTGGTACTAGCATGAAAGTCGCAGTACTTCTCCGGCGGTACGGGTCCTTCGGTGTCTACCATTTCTACCAGCTTCTTCTTGTCATTCCAGTAATCCTTACCGGAGCGAGAATTCATTGCTCGGGCAGGAGCGGGTGGTTCCCTCCTCTCGGATCGTACCGAGATTTGGATAGGGACTCCTGTCGAATCCTTTCGACGGGCGTACTACACCTCTTCCACATTAACACACTTGATCGATCGCCCCAATAAATCATCGAAGATGGTCGGTGGTTTCTTCACTAGAGATCGGAAGACATCTCCTTCAGAAAGCCCCTACATGAAAGCGCTGATGAGGATCTTTGAGGTGGCACTCGGCACATCCTGCTCCACCTGATTGAACTGTTGAATGTAATCCTTTAACATTTCCTTGCTTTTCTGCTTTAAGGTAAAAAGGTTTAGTGTCATCTTTTGGTATCGCCGGCTGCTGGCGAAGTGATGTAGGAAAATAGTTTTAAACTCCAGAAATAAGTTTATCGAATTTTGAGGCAGCCTCTGAGACCATCTTTGTGCTGCTCCCGATAGCGTGTTCAAAAACACCCGACACTTCACACTATCTGTGTATTGGTGTAACAGGGTCATATTTTTAAACTTGCAAATATGGTCTTTCGGATCCGTATTCCCATCGTAATCAGCAATTCCTGGACTACTAAACTGTTTGGTCATGAGATCCATTATGATGTCCTGAGTGAAAGGCGTAGACGTGGACTTCAGGGGACCTTTGCAGGTTCACTCTTGCCCTGTCCTTCTTCATGCTACAAAATGCTTGAGGCAGTGGAATGCGCTTTCTCCGTCTCTCCTATGGAGTCTCACCTGTGCCTAGGGGTTATCTTTACCAACGCTCCCGGCGCTGAGATGGATCTTCGATTTCGATTGTGGGAAGCAGACACCCTTGGGACCTCGGTCTGTGTTGGGGCCGCTCGTTGAGATGTGGCTTGTTCAATCTTCAATCTGATGTTGCTCCAGTGCTCCTCGAATGACGTTGGCGACTAAGCGGTCTAACTCTTCTTGTGTCAAAATGATGGGTTGTCCTTCGGGTTTCACCATCGCAGTATTCCTTCTGGTGCTTAGACTAGCTTCTCACAGACGGTGCCAAAACTTGTTCTGGAAGTGAACGACAAGGATGACGAATCACCAAAGCGTGGCCCGCGATGACGGTGAGGAGAGGATGCTGACGCCTACCAAATTAACACGAGTGTAAAGGAGCTCCACCGGAAGGAGTTCCGGTGGAGCCCTCTCCGCCGTTCAAGTCAGAAATCTCTCTTATAAGGAGGAAACAAGGAATCAAAGTATTAGAGTCTAAATTTTATCCTCCCCCTTAACTTGAGTGTTGAAGCATCTTATATACCCGATGTCTTTCCTTCGCATGCCTCCACCTCCCCCACGTTTAATGATTATTGGTTATCTGACAACTGTTCTCCTCTCTGTAAGGACGGTAACGGCCACCACGACTATTAAGTCCATCATTACCATGTGTTACGATCAATAATTACCTGTTGGATTTTCTATTCTGGAGGGGAGGTGCCTGAAGCTTTTCCTCATATGTTTCCTTCTCCCTAAGTTATTCTTTGGGCTCCACTCTCCCGAGTTAGTCTAGGGGCTTTACCTTCTGGATTGGTCTCGGGTCTTCCTCCATTCTCCCGAGATATTCTCGGGGCTCTACCTCCCGATGTGGTCTCGGGTCTCTAGCCTGGTCAGCACTGTCATACAGCTTTCTCGTGTCATGTGTCTTCCCAGATTACTTATCTCTATTAGATCCAATATATTTTTCATTCATTCATGCCAAAGTCAACCTCCAACCATCAACTACAATCAATCAAAAGTCAAAATATTAGCCTAAATCAAGATCTACTTGAATTCCAAAATATATGTTCACTCAATTCTTACCACTTATTAGGAATTTTTGGTCAAGCAGTCTCACCTTCCAGTCTTCTTTGTTCACTATTAAAGAAGTGGCCATCAGGCAAAGACAAATGATAAAAGATATATGATAAATAAAGAGAGCAGGAGCGTGGGATAGTCATTTTGGAAGAGATGGATAGTCTCTTTTATTTATTAATTTTAAAAAAGATGCTTCATTTTATATTTTATCTGAAAAATATTTTTATTTAAGTAATTATGATCTAGTTATTTATCGTAACTGTTACAATTACTATAATGTATAATAGTCAATTTTGGTAGATTAATTAGGTTAAATAATTTCGACATGATTAAAATTATTAATCATAAAGTATTTTTATATAAAAATAGTCTTTAGTAACGCGCTTGATATACATTCAACTAGATTCATTATAACTAACAGATTTGATGAATATTGGCAACTTTTGAATCATAATCTTTCTTATCTCGACCATGTAGTTCTTCTTGAACTCTTCATCTATTTTCAAAGAGGATCGGTTGACATATCCTGCAAACATCTTATTAATGCTCAGCTCTCCTCCTCTATCTAGAAAATTTTGTTTTTACCTCTTCCTCGTACTGCATTCTTTCTCACAGATTCTGTAGGATTACTCTTCATCTTACTATCCAAGTTATATCAAAGTGACAAAAATCATAAATGTCATAAACATTAGCATCATAATATGAAAACAGAACAAACAACGTAACATCAAGTATCTTAGGAAAGAAAACAGAACAACATCATAACATCAAACATATTAGGATGAAAATAGTACGAGTACACATAAAAGTGTTCACAAAGTTGCATAGAAAACAAAACAAACGTCACAACAATAAAAGTCATTCTATATCAAATACTTCATTTTGCCAATTGTTAAACATTTGGAGTACTAAATTATTCCTAAATGCAGTCCATTGATCAGTTAAGGAAATTGTTCATACATAGTTCATTTTAGGTCGGTGATCACTATCATCATCTTCACTCTGTTCATCTTCATTAGGGATACACTATGAGGATCATGACTCATGAATTTACGGATCAAGTTATGAAGCAAACAACAGGCAATGATAATACGAACTTGGTTTGAATTGGAAAAAATGAAGGGGAAGCTAAGATTTTCCAATGCCCCTTCAATAATCCAAACACCACTCAATAACATTCTTAGCTCTAGAGTGTTTCATATTAAAATATCCTTTAGCTATCTTGGGATAACGAACTTCTCATTCATTGAGGTGATACCTATGCCCGCAATAAGGTGCCAGAAATTCATCTAAGTTGCAATATCGAGCATTGACCAAATAATAACAACCTAAACCAAGCACACTAGTTAAATTAATAAATGCAAGTATTCTAGAAATTATAAACTCCATCGTAATTCTAACTTCATTGTAAAAAGTATTTGTTATTTACCTTGGGGGATTTTAAGACCAAATGGTCTACTGATGGCATCACGAAATACCTGACCATCATGGGCAGAACCTTCCCACCCAGGTAACATATATATGAATTGGATTTGTGGGCAACATACTCCCAAGATATTTGTTGAAATCCCTCCTATTGCTTGTGTGATAATGTTATTTTTCTTCTTTAGGGGTGTCACTTGGATAAAAGTACTGTCTAAAGTACCTAAACAACCCTATAGTAGTTTTCAATTATAATAATTAGAGGTAATTATTAGAACTGAAAATTGAAAAAAAAAATATAATTAAACTAATGAATTATAGGTGATTAAATTTTTTTATCTTAAATGATTTCCATCTATCATATTCGCAGTCATTGCGCACCGGTTCAGATTTCTTGAGCAATATGTTATGCAGTTGTAAAATTGCTCGATAATATAGATTGAAATGATGACTTACTATCTCCTGACTTCATTAAGGAGACTCATCGTTCAATTATTTTTATGATGCGCCAACACGTAGACAAATAAAACCACAATTTCATTAATGGTGGCATTTTTTGTGGCTTTTAAACCCCCAATGTCTTGTATCATATCACACAATATCCTGAATGTTTTCTTATTCATTCGAAGTTCACTAATATTTATTTCATCGCTCTTTTTTGTAAGGCTGAATATCCATTTCACATGCACAATCTATTTATCCTCCACTACAACAAATTTGACTTTTCGCAGCACACATTTATGCTATCCGCAGCGCGCATTGTATGCTGCAAATTTCAAAGCTGTTGAAAGTCATAAGTTATCCGCAGCGCACATCCGCGCGCTGCGAAAGGTCTTTTCCATAGCGCGCGGATGCGCGCTGCGGAAGGCCTTTTCCACAGCGCGCGGATGCGCGCTGCGGAAGGCCTTTTCCACAGCGCGCGGATGCGCGCTGCGGAAGGCCTTTTCTGCAGCGCACGAATGCGCGCTACGGAAGAGGTTTTCTGCAGCGCGCGGATGCGCGCTGCGCATAGTTACCATAGAAAATAAAAAAAAATCACATGCTCAGTTATATCGAACATATTGTATAATAAAGCAAAGAAAGACAATTCCTAATGTTTAATTTGCATACACAAATTCTCACATGTACAGAGCAAGTTTTGATACATCATGTAGCACATGCTCAGTTAGTATCGAATTCTGTTTTACAATGATAATCAGATTTTTCACGGTTTGGTGATAACTTAATTAAACATAATACCCTACAAAACCGAAAGCTTAATTAAACCTCTGAAGCTGCAATATAGCCTCCGCAGGACCCAAATGACTTGGTAAAAGTTCCCATCATGATATCAATATCAGCTGGATCTACCCCTAGCAGCTCACATACACCTCTGCCAGATTTTCCAACAGCGCCTATGCTGTGTGCCTCGTCCAAATATATGTATACCTGACCCAGACAGACAATAACTGTTACTGCACGAAGAGAAACTCCATACATGTAGGAAAAGCATCAAATTTATTTGCTAAATAAATGTGGTTAAGGGGATAGAAAATGGTGAATATGTACTAGAGTAGAATCTCAAATCCCACAGATAGATCAGGAAAGAACTGTTTGCAAACCTGAAATGATAGAAGACATTAATCAAGAAACAGAATAAAGCCATGTCATTCCAGCATAGTATAATCTACATACATCTATCACCAACTTGTCAATCTCACATATATCATAGAAGTATCAACTGACCTCCTTTGGGTCAGCAAGCATCCCAACTATAGCAGTGTCTATAGCATCTTGATTTTCCGTTCTTGAGGCTCTAGCAGCCATTAAAATCACAGTGTCCTGGTTTACGTCTCTTGAGAAAACCTAAACAAACAGTTGATGTTGCATAAATGTCAATTTGAGAAGTGGTATCGACAAACACGTTCCTATCTCTAACCTCAATAAGGTTCTTGTCAACTGTCAGCTTGTTTAGTGTCAGAGTCCCAGTCTTGTCGCTACAAAGCACATCCATACCTGCCATTTCTTCGATAGCAGTCATGCTCTTTGTAATAGCCCCCTGCAAAAAGTTCAACAATATGTGGCAATCAATAAATATTAGAACAACCAAATAAGATTCATCTTGTATAGAATTCGACTATACATTCTATATGAGCAGTTTAATGAAGTTATTCTGTCATTTTTATCAAATGTTCTTGTACAGATTTCTTTCAAGAAATATTCATAGATACAGTTGTTGTTCCAACTTCCAAGTATAATGGATAAAATACATTAAAAAAAGTTTTGACCCTCCCATACAGGCCCAAAGGGCATGTTGCATAGGAGAGGAATGCCATCGCTTGATGGAAAACCAGTCGAAGGATGATCTGGTGCAGTATTGGTCTTAAAAGAAAGAAAGTAAATGCAATAATAATAAAGGTGTTGTCCATGACTGTGAAAGTTCAAGTGTGCGCACTTGGCTATTAAAAAAAATGTACTGAATCAAATTTTATTTGAACTCTTGATCTAAATTATCTCACCTGCTGAGATAACCAGTGAGAGCCAATTGCCATTGTGACTGAAAGAACAGTAGGCATGGCTATGGGAATCCCTCCAATGAGAAGAACCACAAGATTGTCAATTCCAGGCCGATAAGCACGGTGCTGGATCGGATACATAACAATGATCTCGATACACATTCCCACCGCAATTGAACAAATACAGAAGTTCCCAATTGCAGTCAAAACCTGGTTGACACATAGGTAGATGATCATTTCAGTCCTAACTTTATTATATGGTAAAGTGAATTAAACAAATTCAATAGATAAGGAACCAAGAGTCTTACCTTTTGAAGTGACCAACTTGATTTGTTGAATCTACAAGGTGGGCAGCCTTTCCAAAGAATGTATGCACACCAGTGGCAATAACAACAGCCTCAATCTCACCCTGCTTGCAAGTAGATCTAGAATAAACTCCATCACTAGGGCCTTTCGTTACTGGCAATGATTCTCCAGTCAAGGCACTCTGCCAAATTGAGTTCAAAGAGAAGAATTAATATAAGATCATGTAATTTCTTTTATTACAGATAGTGGAGTGGCCAAGACTTGATCAATTTCCAAAGGGTCCCCTTCAAGGAGACGGGCATCAGCAGGAACAATATCCCCAAGCTTAATGCTTATGATGTCTCCTGGGACAAGGATTGCCGCATCTTCCTCGTTCCATTTGCCATCCCTCAATACCTATAGTATCGGGCATCAACAGTAAGAATATCAGTTGCTTAAACAAGAAATAATCTCTTTTTTTTCCTTTTCCAATTAGCCTTCAGTTTAAGAAACGAGATATAACAGAGGAAATCAAGTGAAAAGGGGGAAAAATTGAGACCTTGGCCTTGGGAGCGAGGCGAGCCATGAGGGCGGCAGTTGTGTTGCCGGCGTTGTTCTCTTCGATGAAGCTGATGGTGGAGTTGATTAAAAGAAGAGTGATAATCCCAACAAAGTCCTGCCAATCTGGAGGCTTTCCCTGTTCAAGGAAACAATTTGCAAAAACACTAACAGGTAAGACGCCAAGTATAACAAGAAGAAGATCAATCACAACTTCAATTAGGCAAAAACAGTAACCGACCCCTCCGTTGGCAAGGGTGATGGCCATGATGGCGGCGACCTCCATAACCCAGGAAAGCGGGTTCCACATGAACCCCAAGAACTTAAGAAACTTGCTCTCTTGCACGAAATCGTCAACAAACCGACTTCAAGAATCAATTTTTTCAAGCACACGAAAAACCGAGAGGAAGAATCAATCGAACACCTGCTTCTCCTCGAGCTTGTTGGGGCCAAAGATTTCGAGGCGTTGAAGGGCCTGCTCGGAGGTGAGGCCTCCAGGGCCGCATCGCAAGTTATCGAACACCTCCTCCAAAGGTATGTTTTCCTGCACAAATCAACTGCCACAATCAAGAAACTCCTCCAAAACGAAGAAATTAAAAAACACACAAACAAACACTTTGAGCAAGGGCATCTACATATATTTATTCTTAAAGTGATTGTTATCATCTTCGTAAACCTATCATCTACATATAGCCAAGAAAAGATACGGAGGTGTAAACTAATCCTGGAAGTGCAGCGACATCAGATACGGAGGGAGGCGACGTCTGCGGTGTCGTCGCTCCGGCTGTCGTGAGCAAGGGCACTGATAGATATCATTTTGTTGATTATTTTAATTGTTAAAATTCATGTTTGACCTATGTTTTTATTGCTTAATTGTGATTTTACCCTAGGTTTTAGGATTTCCTCTTATTTTGGACTTAATTGTAAAATTACACATTTTTGGATTATTTGGCCACTAATTTTCTGATATATTTTTGTAGGCATGAAAGGATCCTGAACCTAGGGCATACTGGGTCAAATTTGAGTCGGATGTGAACCGGATCGAATTATCAAGCTTACAATTAATCTGGGCCGTCCGATTCAAAAGCGGCTAGATCTGAGCCATCCGGGATGATCTGAAGCAATCCGAGCTAGGATTAGGGTTGATCAAGCTCTATGATCAAGATCTGAAGGTTTCATTCCAATCAGAGCTCAATCAACCGTTGGATCAAGCAAGGAGGGCTATAGATCGTCCATTTAAATACTAAGTTGATCTGGACCATCCGTTGCACATCTGGAGGATCCGAGCTACCACAAGGCAGATCCTGACCCCAGATCATCATCATCAAAGTTTGGCTCAAATCAGAGCAAGATCAGCCGTTGGATTTCTCAAATTAATCTGAACCGTCCAATGCTAAGTATTTAATCAGATTTTGCCCGCAGCCAAGCCTTGTCGCGTCTCCACCGTTTCTTCTTCTTCCTCGTTTTGTTCTTAGCAATTTCTTCCACAGTTCTTCAATTCAAGGGGCGCGACCCCTTAATTCTTCATCTGGATCAAGGTTTGGATCGCTGGATGATACTTTGTTGGAGATTTCAGCTCAAATTCGCGCCGGACAGAGCTTGTTTGAGGGTTTCGACAGCTCTGTGGTCCGAGAGCTTAAATCTTAGCTACAATCAATTTCCGACGACCTGGGCCACTTGTAGGGGTTCTCAGGTGAGCTCAGGTCTTCTCCAAATCACCATCGCAGCTCAACAACTGAGATCGAAGCTTTCGGATTGGAAATTTCCCCAACTGTGCAGTTTGAGCAGAGTTTACCAAGCGGAGCTGTTTTCCAGCGAATTGCTGAGCTTAGGGGTTCGAGGCCAGCCTTTGCGTGACGAACAAAGAAACCTTGAGCTAGGGAAGCATTGAGGAGTAGCTTAGATAGTTTAATTTCGTTTGTTTAGCTGTAATTTCTATTACTGCTGTAGTTTAGTTACTGTTTTCGAATTTCATATTGGTTAACTTGGTTTAATGCAATTGTTTCTGCTTAATTAGGTTTATGTCCTTAAGTTAAGTAGTTTGGAAGCTTTTCTAGTGGATAGTTGTGTTTAATTTCAGTTTGTTTCTCCGCAATTCATTTCTGAAATTTGTTCCCTGTTGCGTGCCATTTCTGATTTTGTGTATCAGATTTGAGCTGTGTTTTAGTTTTTGGTTTGCATTTCAATTTTATTTCTGAATTTCTGAATTCAATTTGTATAGAACTGATCTGAAATGTGAATTCGCCTTGTGTAGAACTGATTATTGTCTTTGCGCATCAAAATTCTGCAGTCAACTCTGCATTTCTGCAATTGAATTTGTTTGCTGGAATTCTGCACTCATCATTTCTGCAATTTCTTCCTTGATCAGTTCTACTTCTGCACTTAATTGTCTTCTGAATTTCCTGCACTCGATTACAGCCATTGCCTTCTATTTTTAGTTTCAATCTCTGCGCATCAGTCCTGCCATTCAAGTTTCCAATTCTGCCATCCACCTTTGAATTTTGAATTCTTCATCTTATGCAGTCTGAATTTTGCATTCGAATTTCTGAGCTTGATTCTGAATTCTTGCATTCGAATTGCAGCATTCATGTCATTCTGAATTCTTGCATCCAGTTTCTGCAGTCCAATCCATTTCTGGATTGTTACACTCAAGTCTGAATTTTTCCTTGTGTTCATGCATGGCACTTCATTAAGGGCTTGTTTCAAATGAATTGATTAGCTTTATTCTGATTTGATCAGTTATACATCTTGCATTTAGTGTCACTCTTGGATACATCAGTTTTTCTACTTTTGGAATCAAGCTGTTCAATTATTAGCACTTGTATCAAGAGAATCTTGGCACGGCTTTTGTATCAGTCCGGTTTTAGATTGCTTGCAATTGTCCATGTCTTGCATTTGATTTTGTTGGTTCATTGCTCGGCATTTGTTTTGCTTTTGAAATCAGAAATCAGTTTCCAAAAATTGCATTAAGGGCTTAGATGAGCAAGTGATCCTTTTGGTTGAGCTAATAACTTGCTATCACTTGTTAAGTTCATGGTTGAGTTTTCCTTCATTTTCGTTGTGTTTTCATACTAAATTGAAACCCAAATCTTTATTTGAAACCCAGAATTCACAAACGACACCTAAATACAAGCGCGAATCAAACAACGTCAACTAGCCCCGAGAAAAATACGACCTGTGGCCCCTATATTACATTTTCATACTTTTGATTGTAAAAGGGTTTCCAACATTCATTCACATCTAAATCTGATGGTCCCAACTTTCGTGACAACTTTAACATAGTATTTCGGGGCTATCAAATTTTTGGCGCCATTGCCGGGGAAGCAACTAGTTGATTTGTTTGATTTTTGCTTGTGTATTTTTAGACATATCATTGGGTTCTATTTTATTTTGCTTTATCTTTTGTATACGGGTACTGCCATTTTTCTTGTTTGTTTTGTGACAGGGGTGCAGGTTAAAAATGTTTTCATCCACTTATCAGCAGCCGTGTCCACAATTTCAGCAGAACCAACCTTTCAATCAACCACTACAGCAATTTCAGCAAGATTTTCAGCCCTACTTTCAACAATTTCAGCCCAATTTTTAGCAACCTTGTCAACAAGATCAATCACCTTTTCAAGGAATTCAGCAAGGGTACCAAGATAATTTGAATTTCCAGCAACCATTTTAATTTCCACAGCAATTTCAGCCTTGCAACCAGAATTTTCAGCCCAACCAATTTGAGTTTTCACCACCACAATTTCAACCTCAGATCCAAGAATTTCAGGGCTACAATTTTCAGCAATCTCCACCAACTTGTGAACCAAATTTTCAGCATGTTCAACCATTTGATCAGCCCCCACAGTCTCCATTTCAGAATTCACAGCCTCCTCTTGATTTTTAGCAGCCTTATATTACTTTTCAAGACCAACAAGAGCATGAGGCTCTACACCAAAGGATTATGGAGATGTGTCAACAAATCCTACAGCAACAGCAAAATTTTCAACAACAACAACAACAACAAGAGCAAATTAATCAACAACAACTGCAACGCCTTGCAAAATTGGTAGATCAAATGAATCAAATTAAAGCCCAAGAATCAGAACAGTTATATTCTCAAGTTGCTTGTAATTCTGAGAGCCCCGGAGTTGATTTTATATCAGTTCAAGGTGACCCTAGTGCATGGCAAAGTCCTTCTTCTATTAATCTTGCAATTTTAGAAGAAGAAGAAGACGAAATCATTAAAGTCTGGGCACCTACAGCATGCATCCCTCCGGAGATTCCTATTCAAAATTCACTTTCAAATTTTTCAGCTCCAGAAGAAGAAACTGAAGCTCCACAGGACCATTCTAGACTTTTATTTTCTGATGATAGCATTATTGATGGCCCTAATTTTTCTAATGTTGTTGTTGCAGATATTACAGGAGAAGAATGCATAGAAGATGATTCCACAGGTGTAGGGGATTGCACTAAGCCCCAGGGACCACCACAGTTTACTGGTACATTAGAAAATTCAGAAGATGAACCAGAAAGTGTAGGGACTTGCATGGTGGAAGCAAGCACCCAAGGATCACCTATTCCAGTTGAGTGTCCACCAGAGAGTGAGGCTGAAGAGGAGCATGTACTTGACCAGGAGGAGGCCACAGATACATCTACTATTATAGAACCTTCAGGTATTCTCCAGCACGCTCAGGTAAGTATTTCTCCTCTTTGTTCAGAAAAATTCAGCGAGGTACCTAGTGCTCACTTTATTGATTCTGATGAATTTATTGATATACCTTGTGTAGAAATTGTTTGTGCAAATCCAATAGAGGTACCAAATATTGATTTCATTGGTCATGATGCATTACCTGATACATCTTTTGTAGATATGGATAGCGAAATAATTTTAGAGGCACTCATAATTGATGTAGTTTGTTATGATGAATCTTTAGATACATCTTTTGTGGATATGGATAGTGAAAATTTTTTAGAAGTGCCTGAAATTGATGTTATTTACTTTGATGAGTCTCTTGCTATATCATATGCTGAGGTTGAATGTGAAAAACTTATGGAGATATCTTATATTGATTTGATTGGTTGTGACACATTGCTTGATACATTCTTGATAGGAAATGATTGTGAAATTTCTATTGATGAGCCAGAAATTGATTTCTTTATGTGTGATGAGTATCTGGATGCAAATTTGGTAGGAAATAATTTTGAAAATTTCATTGAGGTACCAGAATTTGATTTAATTGGACATGATGCAGTTTTGGATTCATTTTATGCAGAGACTGATATTATTTCATTTCTTTCTGACCCTGAACGCTTGAGAGAGGTATTACATTGTTTTGCAGGGTCCAGAAGACTTCAGGAGTGGGTGCTCCAATTGAACAGACTACAGCCTCCTGGAAGGACTTCTGAAGGGCATAAAGAAGGAGGAGATGATCTTACTTTAATTAAAAGCACTCCACCCCTTGAATGGCTCTTGAACCTAAATCGCCTGCGGCCACCTGAACATTTTGCTGCAAAGTTTAAGTGTGGGGGAGTCCGAATTCTCCCAGCTACCCATGTTCCTCCACTACCAAGATGGAGGCTCCTTCTAGATAGACTCCGCCCACCCGAATAAAGGGGAGTTTATTTTTCTTGCATTTTCTTTTATCGCATTTTCCACTTTTATGTTTTCTAGAGTAAATTGAATAAATAGACATTGTAAATACCATGTTTTTTTCTTTTAGCACTTTTTCTTGCATGAGTGGAAATAAATGTATCCCTCTATGTTATCTTCATGTCATTTTAGAGCCTTTTGAAAATAAATTAAATTTGGTTGTTAAAACTTAGGATTTGAGATCATGGATGAAATCTTGGATGCTTGAGTACTACTTTGCTTTAGATGCTTGATTGAGGAGTTGAGATGAATCATTTGCACCTAGTGAGGTTTAGCCTTATATTTGTGACACATACATGTTATTGTACTCTAGAACTTGCTTAGGTTCTTTCAAAATCATATTTCAATGATTGGATCACATCTATAGAGGCTAATCCATTTGTTTCCCTTTCCACATCAATTTTTAGCAATAATCATGTTTATTCTCTTTTTCTTTGCTTATCTCCTACGCTTACCCGTTTTTTCTATGGACTTGTTGTTTGATATGTTTCTAATGCTATTTTGCCCGAGACGGACAAAGATTTAAGTGTGAGGGAGTGATTAGTATTTTGGGAAGCATTTGGATCCAAAGAAGAAAAAAAAATTCTGCAATTTCAAGGATCAAAGTGAGTTAAGTTTTGTATCAAGATCAAGTGAAAGGAGTGAGCAAGGATTGAAAACAATTGAAGATTCTTGATCATCATTTGAAGATCCAAGGGAGTTGAACCTCAAGTTGAATTCGGCACTCAAAGTTGAAATGAAAACAAATGTCAAAAACAGAAAAAAAAATAGAGAAAAGAAGTTGTGCCAAAAAGAGAAAAGAAAAAATCTGCTATTGTGGGTAGGAAATGGATATGGATCAGTAACTTCCAAGGAAGAAGAGCACTCTCCACTATCATTTGATGCCAGATTTGTGATTCTAAATTGTAAGCTGACCAGATCTGATCAAGGTAGAGAATCTGTGCAGAATTTGAGCAAAAATCAGAAAACATGAGATCAATGCAGAAAAAAAAAATCTGTGCACACAAGACCTCCACTTGCAAGGCTGCTTAATTTACAGCTGTTAGAGCTGTTCGGCCACCCTGTTAGAAGATGATTGCAGCTGTCCTTTGCTGTAGGAATCAGAGCACAATTTGCTAGAAAAAAATTGCAGCTGTATAAGGTCTGAACAAAGGCTAAAAAGAATGCTGATTTGGAGTAGCTGGGCTTACCGGAGCTAGAACTGAATTGGGATGCAAGGGATGCTGTAAGGACTCAAAACAACCACTCGACAGCATCACAAATTCTGAAGAGCAGCAAGGTGAGAATGCAAACTGAAAATGCAGCTAAAAAAATCAGTAGATGCTAGAGAGGAAGTTTGTGCCAACTCAAAACCGAGATTGAGTTTTTGGGGATATGAATCATGGCAGTAGGTATAGGAATGTAGCAACAAGTGTGGAGTGCATCCCAACTGATCAGAACAAGATTGAATTTCAGATCGAGGCAGAGAAAAGAAAAAAAAAGGGAGAAAACAGTGTTAAAAACAGGAAAACAAGGAAACCAAGTGGCACACAATTAAAATTTCAGCACCATGGAGAAAATGCAGTTTCTCTCACTCAAATCAATTCTTTGCTCCATTTCAAGTCTGAATTTGCTAGAGGATGATAAAAAAATTATCAGAGAAAGAAAAGAGAGGAGGAAACAAGTTGGCACGCAATTGAAGAAAATGGCACATTGAGATAACAAGAGGTCAAGGAAGGGTTTTTCATCCAAATCAAAGGCAATTATTCAAGTTTCACTCCACCATACTTTTGATATCATTAGAGGACTGTTAAGATGGGGCAAAGCACATTGGAAACATTTTTGAGCAACCAAGTCTCCCTCTCCATCAATTTGTCCATTTCCTTGATTTTTATTCCATTTCTTACCATTTTCCATGTTTTCATTTGTTTTTGTAGATGTTGATCCTAATCATGATTAATGGTGGAGATTAGATAATAAGCAAGCTTATGGTAGTGCAAGAAGCATGTGTGTTTGAGTGAGCTCCACTTACATCATCAACTTAGAACTTAAGGAGAGAGTCATCCAAAATTTTCCTTGAAAGGCTAGTGATTTAAATTCATCTCAATGACTCATGATAGATGAAAAGGCCAAGTTGTTGATTTAAGGATAAGATACTACTCCATAGAGCTTAGATTTATAAGAATTGATGACCCTAGGTAATTTCTTTTCATTTGCTTCTAATTATGCTTAAGAAAGCCTAAGGGATACATATTTAGTAGTTTCGCGAGACGCTCAAGGTTAAGTGTGGGGGAGTTGATAGATATCATTTTGTTGATTATTTTAATTGTTAAAATCCATGTTTGACCTATGTTTTTATTGCTTAATTGTGATTTTACCCTAGGTTTTAGGATTTCCTCTTATTTTGGACTTAATTGCAAAATTACACATTTTTGGATTATTTGACCACTAATTTTCTGATATATTTTTGTAGGCATGAAAGGATCCTGAACCTAGGGCATACTGGGTCAAATTTGAGTCGGATGTGAACCGGATCGAATTATCAAGCTTACAATTAATCCGGGTCGTCCGATTCAAAAGCGGCTAGATCTGAGCCATCCGGGATGATCTGAAGCAATCCGAGCTAGGGTTAGGGTTGATCAAGCTCTATAATCAAGATCTGAATGTTTCATTCCAATCAGAGCTCAATCAACCGTTGGATCAAGCAAGGAGGGCTATAGATCGTCCATTCAAAGACTAAGTTGATCTGGACCATCCGTTGCACATCTGGAGGATCCGAGCTACCACAAGGCAGATCCTGACCCCAGATCATCATCATCAAAGTTTGGCTCAAATCAAAGCAAGATCAGCCATTGGATTTCTCAAATTAATCTGAACCGTCCAATGCTAAGTATTTAATCAGATTTTTCCCGCAGCCAAGCCTTGTCGCGTCTCCGCCGTTTCTTCTTCTTCCTCATTTTGTTCTTAGCAATTTCTTCCACAGTTCTTCAATTCAAGGGGCGCGACCCCTTAATTCTTCATCTGGATCAAGGTTTGGATCGCTGGATGATACTTTGTTGGAGATTTCAGCTCAAATTCGCGCCGGACAGAGCTTGTTTGAGGGTTTCGACAGCTCTGTGGTCTGAGAGCTTAAATCTCAGCTACAATCAATTTCCGACGACCTGGGCCACTTGTAGGGGTTCTCAGGTGAGCTCAGGTCTTCTCCAAATCACCATCGCAGCTCAACAACTGAGATCGAAGCTTTCGGATTGGAAATTTCCCCAACTGTGCAGTTTGAGCAGAGTTTACCAAGCGGAGCTGTTTTCCAGCGAATTGCTGAGCTTAGGGGTTCGAGGCTAGCCTTTGCGTGACGAACAAAGAAACCTTGAGCTAGGGAAGCATTGAGGAGTAGCTTAGATAGTTTAATTTCGTTTGTTTAGCTGTAATTTCCATTACTGTTGTAGTTTAGTTACTGTTTTCGAATTTCAGATTGGTTAACTTGGTTTAATGCAATTGTTTCTGCTTAATTAGGTTTATGTCCTTAAGTTAAGTAGTTTGGAAGCTTTTCTAGTGGATAGTTGTGTTTAATTTCAGTTTGTTTCTCCGCAATTCATTTCTGAAATTTGTTCCCTGTTGCGTGCCATTTCTGATTTTGTGTATCAGATTTGAGCTGCGTTTTAGTTTTTGGTTTGCATTTCAATTTTATTTCTGAATTTCTGAATTCAATTTGTATAGAACTGATCTGAAATGTGAATTCGCCTTGTGTAGAACTGATTATTGTCTTTGCGCATCAAAATTCTGCAGTCAACTCTGCATTTCTGCAATTGAATTTGTTTGCTGGAATTCTGCACTCATCATTTCTGCAATTTCTTCCTTGATCAGTTCTACTTCTGCACTTAATTGTCTTCTGAATTTCCTGCACTCGATTACAGCCATTGCCTTCTATTTTCAGTTTCAATCTCTGCGCATCAGTCCTGCCATTCAAGTTTCCAATTCTGCCATCCACCTTTGAATTCTGAATTCTTCATCTTATGCAGTCTGAATTTTGCATTCGAATTTCTGAGCTTGATTCTGAATTCTTGCATTCGAATTGCAGCATTCATGTCATTCTGAATTCTTGCATCCAGTTTCTGCAGTCCAATCCATTTCTGGATTGTTACACTCAAGTCTGAATTTTTCCTTGTGTTCATGCATGGCACTTCATTAAGGGCTTGTTTCAAATGAATTGATTAGCTTTATTCTGATTTGATCAGTTATACATCTTGCATTTAGTGTCACTCTTGGATACATCAGTTTTTCTACTTTTGGAATCAAGCTGTTCAATTATTAGCACTTGTATCAAGAGAATCTTGGCACGGCTTTTGTATCAGTTCGGTTTTAGATTGCTTGCAATTGTCCATGTCTTGCATTTGATTTTGTTGGTTCATTACTCGGCATTTGTTTTGCTTTTGAAATCAGAAATCAGTTTCCAAAAATTGCATTAAGGGCTTAGATGAGCAAGTGATCCTTTTGGTTGAGCTAATAACTTGCTATCACTTGTTAAGTTCCATGGTTGAGTTTTCCTTCATTTTCATTGTGTTTTCATACTAAATTGAAACCCAAATCTTTATTTGAAACCCAGAATTCACAAACGACACCTAAATACAAGCGCGAATCAAACAACGTCAACTAGCCCCGAGAAAAATACGACCTGTGGCCCCTATATTACATTTTCATACTTTTGATTGTAAAAGGGTTTCCAGCATTCATTCACATCTAAATCTGATGGTCCCAACTTTCGTGACAACTTTAACATAGTATTTCGGGGCTATCAGGCACCCGAGCTCTGGCGGGGGGAAACGACTGGAAGAGCCAAGGAAAGATCTCGCCACAAGGCTGGCTCGGCCGGCGGCGGATCTTGGTGTCGGCGATCCGAGAGAAAGGGAGGCGAGACTCCTGCCGGTGGTGCTGCCTCCTGACGACGACGCGACAAGGCGATCGCGAGTGGGGTGAGGGCGATCGGGTGAGAGGAAGAGAAAAAGATTGGGAGTTGCGGTGGTGAGGGCTAGGGCACGGCAAACAAAAGGAATGAAATAGTGATTATTTGTAATTTTATTTGTAGCATATCACATATAATAAATAGATGTATTAACAGCGTACCAATTTTTGTATACTGCCGTTGTTATTATTTATTCACAGCGTATGTTAATATGCTGTTAATAATAACATTAACAGCTTGCTTTTAATGTATGTTGTTGATGTTTCTTTTTTTAAAAAAATGTATGGTATTAACAGCGCACATCAATATGCATGCTGTTAATAATACTATTAACAGCATGCTTTTAATGTGCGCTGTTAATAACGCGCTGCGGAAAAGTAATTTTCTTGTAGTGCTCCCTACTTTTAATTTGATGAATCGTACTTCGACGATATGTAAGCATTGCAATTTGATAAAGTAAGACCATCAAACAAACCATGAGCATTCTATACATATTCTAGAAAGTACACATTCTTGTTAAATGGTAGTCGTACCATGTTTATCCATATCACGTAACAACCGATGTCACTAATAATAAATTAGAACCAAAAACCATACAAGATAATCATTCCAAAACACCATTCCTAGAATCTGCATCTGAGATCACATAAATATAGAACAAAAATAAACAAATCTGAGCCAAAAAAATTAAATAAATCAATTCATAGTTTTTCGATGTAAGTATTTCAATTTGTCACAAAATCAAAAATCCCCTCCTTTTGGCAGCTTTGGTTTGGACAAAACTAGGATAGGGCAAGGAAGGGGGCAGCTGAGAGTAAGAGAGGAAGAGAAGTAATGGAGGATAAAAGAAAAAGGAAGAAGAGAAGAGGTGGGCGCAGGTTGGTGGGGAAGACGACGGAAAAAAAAACAAAGAGAAGTAAAAGGAGGTGGCGCAAAGGGAGAAGAAAGAGAGGCGGCTGAGAGAAAGAGAAGAAGAGAAGTAATGGAGGCGAAAAGAAAAATGAGGAGGAGGAGTGGGCGGATGTTGGGGGAAGACGACGGGAGGAATGGGGAGATTCAGGTTGGGGGAAGATACACATTGGGGCTTCGACATATGTTGGAGGTGGCACATGGGATGTGTTGTCAAAAAAAATGAGGAATGGGGAGGAATGAATTTAATGATAATCTATGAGGTGAGTTATGAAATTAATGATATCAAATCCATATATTGATTTCGATTACAGTCTACCAAGCATCTGGGAATGAAACAGATTTCATTCTCATTTAAACCTACTAAACCAACCTACCAATCACCTAATTAAATTTAGTTAAACTTATCCAAATCACTCTAACTTTATAAAAACCACTTAATCACTCTATGGTAATAGCTATGCACCATATATAGCTGCTACAATAATATTTAATTTTTTTACAAAAAAGTATATATTAATATTTAAAAAAATTTGATAAAGTTGAAATATTTTTAATAAGTTTAAATTTTTTTAACCATGTTATTAAAGATTATTTTAATATAAGGGTTTTATGTGTATTAATTTTAATTATGTTGAAGTAATTTTCGTTTATGTTGTAACAACATACTCGGTAATTATTACAATAAAAAATAAAAGTATTCTCGAGATAAAATATAAGTCTTTTTTTATTTTTGATATTTTTACAAATGACAGTACTCAATTTTCTGATTTTTTTAAAACACATTATACTTTAATTTTTACTAAAGAACAGACCTAATTGAGACCTAATTCTCAAAATAATCTTCCTACCTATTTTAGCCCTAAATTAAAATTAAAAAACTAATTTTTTTTTATTTAAACAGAATCAAATTGAACGGATAAAAAAATAAAAATATAATTATTTTATAAAGGAGGTTTATATAAAAGTCAATGACGACTCTAAAATGTTGAAAAAGTTCATTAAAAAAATTACATTATTAAATTCATGGCAATCTCTTAACCTTAATTTTATCTGTATTTTTATTTTTAACCAGTGTAATACCGTGTGATGCATGAGAATCTTACATAATTCAAATAACATATTTAGTGATAATATATATATGTCAATTTTTATTATTAAATAAAAAATTTAAATGAAAAGTAATTTTATTCTATCATGGATTCATATTAATATAAGATATAGTCTTATTTTTTACAATATAAGATATTATTGGAACTTAAAATATGTATTAAAATAAACTTATTCACAAATAAATTGTACGAAAAGAAATTATACTTGATTGATTTGAATTTTCTGAATTTATGGTGTATTTCCCATGAATCAACAGCGAAAACAGTTTCTAAATCATTTGATTTTAGAGAATCGACCAACTGGAATCCTTGTACAGTTATTAGATTTCACTATGAGGTTGTGTTTGGTTTTCTAAAGTCCTCATGAAAAATCAAGGTAATGATGCATGATCATTAACATGAATTTAAAGGCGATATTAAGCCAAGGTTTAAAATATTAAAAGCAATTATACTCAATTAATGTTAGACCAAAATTAAAAGAAATGTCAAATGAACATTTCAGATTTGTGTGTATCATCAATATGGAAAACAAAATGATGCCATGAAACTATAATGTACATGTAGCAACCCTTTCAATTTGTCTTCTTTTATTGTGTAAAAAACAACAACAATAAGGAAGCCTACCTGTACATGTAGGCATCCTGACCGGGGTTGAGGCAAGGATAAAAAGATGAGTCCATTGAAGGATCAAAGGAGACAGCGGCAAAGGAGAGGGTGGCACTGTAGACGACTGAATCGAAGGAAACCTCTACAAAATCGAAGGAGATGGCGGTACAGGAGAGGGCGAAACTGTAGACGACCAGATCGAAGGAGACCTCTGCAGAATTGAAGGAGAATGTGGCACAGGAGAGGGTGACTGTTAGGATGTATACTAAGAGCCTAGCTTTTTTTGTATGAACATCTACATTTTGGAATAAAGATCACATGATCATAATTGCATTTTATATCTGCATATATGTGTGTGCATGTTGTCTAATACTTTACACTGTAGATAACATGGTGTGTGGTGTCATACAGAAGATCATGTTATCAGTCCCTTGTAGAGTATAAGAAGAGGCTCGCAACCTAGATGGTCTTGGACAAATCATTGGCATGGTTGTAGTGTAATTTGATATGGTCTGTCTTGACCATAGAGTTACACTAGTACACTCTGAGTGTATTGAACAGATCAACTTTGAGGTGATTCAATTTATACTGACTATATAATTGAATCAAACCTCAAGATATTATTTTGTACATGCTCTTAATCCCGATATAATAACGAGCACATGTACTTAGTATTTATTTCTTTGATTTACTAGTGTGCGGGATTTATTCATTAAATCGATAGGCTCGGTAAATTAGGAAATAGTATTATTTGCATGGTGTATCGTTGATTATAGGAGAAAATCGTGTCCTATTTTAGGATGATGATGTCCCCTTGAGGAGCTCATAAAGTTTATCATGTAAACCCTGCAGGTGGACTTGGTCCGGCATGATAATAAGTTTGAGTGGTACTACTCATGGAGTTAGAAGTTAATTAATTAATTAATTAATTAATTAATTAACGGACATGCGATATCTTAAACACGGGGAGAATTTTGTACAAATAATATATTGGAGCCATATTTTATTATGGGGGTTGGTGAGGTGATTCAATAATGATCCTTTAGTGGATTGGATCATTATTAACGGATCCGGTTTTGTAGCTAAAAATTTTGTGTGGCTAAAAAATTTTTGTGGCTAAAAAAATCCGTTAGGTGGCTAAGAACTAACTCCTCCTTATGGTTCCTATTGTAGTCTATAAATACTCATAAAGTCTAGACTCAAAATAATTTCTTTGGTTTTATAACTCTTTGGTTTAATCTCTTGGTTTTCCCTCCTCCTCTCTTCTTCCCTCTTAGCCGGCGACAAAACCCTAGGGTTTAGGGTTGGGCGGCGCACAAAGGGAGACGCCTCTCCCTTTGTTTCCTTTGGTGGTCGGCTTTAGCAAGGGAAGGAGAATTCTCCTTGGTGGCCGACGAGGATCTTCATCCGTGGAGGTGGTGGTCGGCGGCGCAACAAGAAGGAGAGGAAGAGGTGGTGGCCGGCGGCACAAAGAAAAGAAAGAAAGCTTCTTCTTCCTTTGTGGATTGGCGCAAGCAAAAGAGAAAGAGAAGTGTGGTCTAGGAGGCTTCAATTCTTAGGAGATCGTCGCCCACACGACGTCCAAGAAGAGGGAGGGCATACAATAGAAGATCAAGATATATGAATTTATCTTATTCATTCTTGTTCTTTATCTTTCCTCGTTGTTGTTAATTATTCATTAATTAACTTGCACCCCAATTGTAAAACACAAAAATCGGCGATCTTACGTTGTTGTCTTTTCCGCGGCTAACCGACTAGAAGAGTCGAATTGCTTGAACAACAAGTTTGTTCAAGTGATCGCTCAAGTCATTAGCACGACAACGAAATGGTCGCTTGGAAGTTTTGTATGTGTACGGATTAATTTCAATTAATGAAATTTTAATCTGAGGACACGGTAACGGATATATTCCATGCGCACCATCCAAGGGCCTAAAACCCAACGTAGATGACCGGATCGAAGGAGACGGTGGCAGAATCGAAGGAGACGATGGCAAAGGTGGCGACGACAGAGCAGAGAAAGGGATTGTTTAAGATTAGGGGAGGGTGGCCAATAGAGGGAAAAAAGAGAAATAAAAAAACTAATTAAAAAAATCTAAAACCTATTTGGTTTAGAAAAAACTAAAAATTAGATTTGGTTTAGGTGGGAATCGTAAACTCCCTGTGAACGTCACGTCTGCATGTGTACTGTAGCAAAAACTGTATTTTATAGATACTAATTAATTAATTAATTAAAAAAATCTAAAACCTATTTGGTTTAGAAAAATCTTAAAGTTAGATTTGGTTTAGGCGGGAATCGTAAGCTCCCTGTGAATGTCACGTCTGCATGCGTACTGTAGCAAAAACTGTGTTTTACAGATATTAATAGATTTTGAAACTTTATAAAAAAAAATTAAAAATGCAAAACAAGGTTAACAAAAAAATTTTAAAAAATTATTTTTTATTATTTAATATTTAGTGATGTCAGGTCTAGGTATATTACGCCAACTAAAAAAGCTACGTCACCAGAAGTAGAAAAACTTCATCCACAATATTATCCTCCAAAAAGATCTCGACCCGAGTTTAGGTCCCGAGCTCAAGTCAGGTCCAAACTAAGATCCCAAGTTGAATTTAGGTCGAGATCAGTCAAGAAGGTCGGGTGAGCTCCTGACTAGGGGTCCGACATCTAAGTTCGCAAAAATCCTTAAACTAATAGATAGGATCAGAGTACAACTTGGCTATTCAAGTCAACCCTCGAGTTCAAGCCCCCGAGCTATGACCCTTAGGATCATCGGGTACTTGTCCGAAAATCTCTAACAGTTCGTGATTCTGGATAAATAGCAACGGCTGTGATAACATGTGCTAAAATGATTTTGGAAAACATGTCTTATGGCGAAACGTTTGCTATAAATCTCATCGTTTTAGGATAACGTGCGCGAAGTTTACAGATTATCAGATAAGCGTCTTCCATCGACCCCATATAAAAAGATACGCATTCCACCTGAGAAAATGTATGTGCGAACAACCCTATTTCAATTCTATTACACTCACTTTTGATCTCCATGTTTAACTTGAGTATCAGAGTGATTGCGTTGGAAACCTTCCGACCGTCCTCCTACGGAACCTTGTCAACTATCATATAAGGACCTATCTTCTTTTCACCTGACGTATTTATCGATGAGCTATCCATTAAAAAGCTTGGGGAGCATCATCTAACTAAGAACAAATAACAAATAAGTAAGAGTGAAATAAAATTAGAAGACCATCATGAATTTTCTTATTTAATTTTTTATTAACCTTTTTTTTTAAGTTCTCAAATTAAAAATATAAATATAAATATAAATAAAACATATTTTTTAAAAAAAATTGAGCTTTTTAGTTGTCATTAATGACTTTGATATGAAATTCTTAACAAAAATAAAATAAAATTTCTTTTTTCTTTTTCTAATTTTTTTATCCGATTTAATTAATTTGATTTAAATAAAAAATTAATTTTTATTTTAATTTAGAATTGAGACAGATGAAAATTAAGTGTGCCCGATAAAAAAAAACCAAAATACGATGCACCTTTTAAAAATTAAAGAAAAAAAACTAAGTGCGTCCTTTGCTAAAATGTCCTTTAATTTTTATTAAACATGTGGTGGGTGAAAAGACTATTAAGATAATCTTTAAAAAGTTAAGGACTGTTTAGTAAATTGCCCAAGTGTAATTAATTCCGTAGCAAGCCGCCTTTCTCTTTTTTCAATCGAAATTCGAAAGTGAACAAGTAACCGATTTGCACTTCTTCTCCTCTCGGCCGGCCACTCCCACTCCATATGAATACACCTCGGCCGATCACTACAAGCCCAGTGGAAGGAAGGGCTCCAGATCCTTGTTCGTCTTCTCGACATGGCGGCCCCAAATTCGGTTCCCCTTCTCACCGCTTACAAGATCGGCAAGTTTGACCTTTCTCACAGGTCAGAGCTTCTTCTTTTTCTTTTCTTTTCTTTTCTTTTCTTTTCGGGCGCTTTCCTAACATCGAATCGAATCACATGCGATGAGTGGTTCAATATAGTTCTTTGTGGCAAACAAAATATCAAAAAAAATTGATTTCGTTCCAATTTCTGAATCTGAAACGAATTGCGCTGGCTGTGCTTGCAGAATTGTGCTGGCGCCGTTGACAAGGCAGAGGTCGTACGGTAACGTGCCGCAGCCGCACGCCATCTTGTATTACTCTCAGTGGGCATCCAAAGGTGGCCTTTTGATTTCCGAGGCAACTGGAGTTTCCGACACTGCGCAAGGGTAGGGTGGAATATTGCCCCGACTTATTTCAGATGTTGCTCTGATCGCTGTTTATGGGTTTTGATTTGCTGCGTTTGTTCATTGAATCTGGTGGGTAAGGTATGAATACACTCCCGGTATTTGGACCAAAGAACAGGTGGATGCTTGGACGCCCATTGTGAATGCAGTTCACGAAAAGTTTGGCATCTTCTTTTGCCAGATTTGGCACGTTGGAAGGGTTTCCAACACTGGTACTTCTCTCAAACCTCTGCCTTTCTCCCTTCTCTTGGCTAAATTATGTTTTTTAGGTGCCAGTCCTGATTGCAAGTTTGGAACCACTCTACTTCTGTGTTGGTTCTTAAGTAAACACCCTCTAGATGTATGAAAGAATGTTACAGTCGACATCGTTGGCTTACCTGAGCTAAAATTGATTCTTTTTTTTCCCCCTTCTATCTATACTGTGTTGCATCATTATGGTTAATCGTCCAAATTGGTTTACATCCTCATCATGCTGAGGTAGGTATCTCTACCTATTCTGCTCAGGATTACTTGTTGATACTGGATTACTTCCAGTGTCAGGTATATAGGGATGCCCAGCATTGATTCATATATCACTATGCTCCTCTTGCAGATTTTCAGCCCAATGGTCAAGCCCCAATTTCATGCACTAATAAGCCATTAAGTCCTCAACTACAAGCCAACAGCATTGATGAAGTGACTTTTTCTGTCCCACGGAGATTGGAGACAGAAGAAATTCCTTTGGTTGTCAATGATTTTAGACTTGCTGCTAGAAATGCCATTGAAGCCGGTAAGACTACCTGCTTTTTTATATGTTCTTCATTTTCTTATTCCAAAGAAGAAACTAAAGCTGTCGCTGATTTGCAACTTGCCATCCATGCTAACACAATTATCAAATATCGTGGAGCCACAAGCTGCTCTAAGAGTTTCATATATATTCTTTTTTGCTAAGTTTGATCTTTCAATATGTTAAATATAAGGATTACATGGTTCATCTTATTAGTTCATGGTTCATTGATCAAGCTTAATAAGCCTCAGACTAGAGCAAAATCCTTCACTATTTGGACAGAATAATTTGTTCGTTCACGATGATAAAAATGTAAGCTTATAGCTTATATACTTGCAAAGTCCAATCCCAAAGATGTTCCTTTATGTTATGTCAAATACCAACCTTTATGTTATGTCAAATACCAACTAATCTTTGATGCATCAATCCCTTTTCTTCAGTGGATTTTGTGTTCTTCATTTCAATCTTTGGCTTTTATAGTCATCTGAGTGTTTCAAGGTTGCTTTTCTCTCCTCTTTGATTTATTTCTCTGGTTTACTTATGTCTACTAGGTTTCCCTTGTTATATAGGTGTTTTCTCTTCTTTTTTTTTGTTTTCTCTTAATATGTATTTCCCTTTTTTCTCTTTTGTTTCTAGTTTTAGAAAAAATATAGAATTTTAAGTACAATTATAAAATATTTTCAAGATAGAATCAAGAAAGTGTTTTGAATTAGATATTGCAAATATTTTTGTCATGTAAACTTCGATGGCAAATAGGGTCAAGGATATAACATGGTTAATTTTTTTATTGTCATGAGGTAAAGGAGCCACATTTAAAGAGAGATGATGGTTGTGGTTTGGTGTATGGGAGAACAAAAGTTATCAGTCTAAGTAAGAAATATTTCTAAAATTGTCAAGATTGTAGAAATGAGTGGTGAAAAGATATAAAGGAGATAAAAATAAAGTTTAAAAGTTAGAAGTCTCATAAGAATAGCAATTTTCAAAGTATATGACAAGTTGGGATTAAGGATGAGGAAAAGGGTATTTATCAAATTACTATGGAAAACATATATAAATTTTGGTAAATATTATATTACAAAAGGTATAAACCAAAAGATTTTCTTGATTATAATAAAATATAGGAAGTATAAAAGAATATTTTATAAAAAAAATTAATTAAAACTCTTTACATAATCTACTTTTAGGATTGAAAAGAAGAAAATCTTAGAAATTATAGATTTTGTTTGTAAGATATACTAGGATAAGATGGGTGAAAAGGTGTAGTCCTAAATGGTATTTTGGTCGAAGTTTTGAAGAATTTAGGAAATAAATATATAAATTTTCTTAACTAAGTTATTTTACAAAATTTTAATGTGAAGTTAATGTAGTTAGGTTTTTTTTTAAGGGTTGGTTAGGTTTCTTTAGGAGGATATTTAGACTTGCACTAGTTACCTTCACTGCTTGACATTAGACCCGACCACGGTTCGGAACCGACGGTTCGACGGTTTGGAACCGACGGTTCGACGGTTCGTGGGAGGTCGACCCTTAACCTTAACTGCCCAAGACGATTACGGTTCACGGTTCGGTTCACGGTTCGCCACAGTTCGAGATTATTATATTAAAAAAATTAAAATATAAAATATAAAATTTATTAAAAAAAAAGGGCTTGCACTTATTTAAGTTGCCTATGTATCCCCTTAGGGTGTAGGGGAATCAAAGCCCATGTAGTTCTTTTACATTTTTACCACTCACTTCTATTTTCTCCCATTCCCGTTGTATTCGTTCCTTCGGTATTAAATTCTTCGACTTCGTCTTCTGAAAGTTGCATTCCTTGGATTCTTTTCTCGGCTATGGTCCAATCGTCTAATAATGCTTGAGCTTCCAATGAGTCGGGAGACATAGTTGATCGTCGTTCATCTAATATGTTGCCGCCGACACTGAACGTCTGCTCCAGAGCAACAGTTGACACTGGATAAGCTAAAATTTCTTTTGCAATTACGAAGAGAACAGGAAAGTTTTGAGCCTTCTGTGACCACCACTTAAAGATATCAAAATCTTCGCTATCTACTTCATTAAAATCAAAAGAAGTCTTAAAATAATTCTCAAGTTCCTGTGTGAAACTTGAGGATCCTCGTGGTCGTTTAGTCCGTTCTTTTAATAAAAGTTGTGCTTTTGTAAGTTTTAAATTAATACTAGTAGGCTGTTGTGTTTCAGAAATATTAGTTTATATACCATATTTAATATAATATTGATTATAAAGATCATATAAATAATTTCTAATATTATATATAATATTAATTGGATCTGGAGAAGAATTAAAGCGTCATAATATAATGTTAACATTTCTTGTAGAACTTCTAATTTAAATCTAGGATCTAAAACAAATGCAATTAAATAAATTTCAAGAATAAAATAAAAATATTTTTCCCATTTAGTTTTCATAACTAATATGCAAGAAGTTAAAGCTTTATTATTGATATATTTATTTAATACTAATACTATACTAGAAAAATTCACTAAAACTAAATGAGCAGTGAGATAATAAACACCGGAAAGTTGTTCAGTTGCATCGTTAAATACTTTTAAATCTTCACAAATATTACTACAAATATTTCATTGTTGTAAAAATAAATATATATTAGTATTACTATTTTGTGCAAAAAATAAACATAATAAATCTTTATATTGAAATGAATCTTGTAATAATTGATATGTTGAATTCCAACGTGTTGGAACATCACGTGGAAATTTTTTAGGTCTCATTCCATTAGCTTTCCAAAATCTACCCCATTGTTTCATCATAAATGGATGCGGCCATAAATATGAAATTGCGATTCTAATTGGTTGAATATAATTTTCTAAAAGTTTTAATCCATCTTGAACACAAATTTAAAACATGGCATACACAACGAATATGAAAAAATAAACCACCAATAACAAGTTAACAAACAAATTTTAGTTCATCTATAGAAGCGGTATTAGAACAAGTATTATCTAATGATATTGACAATATTTTATGAGTCAATCCATATTCTTCTAAAATTTAACATAATAATTGTGTAATGTTATAGGCAGTATGTGATTCATCAAACACTCTATAAGCTAACAATCTTTTTTGGAGGATCCAAGAGTTATTAATCCAATGGCAAGTCATGCTCATATAATAATGAGTTTGCTAATGATCACTCCAAATATCGGAACATAAAGAAACTTTATTATTTAATTTACTAAATTCATCAATTAAATTCTTTTTTCCTTATTTTACTAATCTTTTAATTGTACGAGTAAGTGTAGTCCTAGGAACACGTTTAGCAGATGGATTAAGAGATTCTTTATAAAAATCTTCAAATGTGCATTTAGATCCAAAACTAAAAGAAAGATATTCTATGGAAACAAATTTAGCTAATGATTCTCTTAATTTATTATCAGAATATAAAAATAAACCAGAATCAGTACTACTACCACTAGAAAATCTTGATAATTGTGCTTAAGAGCGGTCAAGTTCATATTCCGTCCGGTGCTTCGCTTCTACATGTCGTTTTAACGACCCATAGCCGTCGTCGGCTTGGAATTTGTAGGAAGCATTGCAATGCTTACATTTTGCATGCAATTCTCCCGATAAAAGTGTAACCTTCTCAAAATGTTTAGTGAAAATAAAAGATTTTAAAGGAGGATTTTCCCGAACCTTAGAAGTAATTGCATCGGTACTTCCTTGCATTTCGGGCATCAGAAGGTGTTAGGGCTGAGCTTCGGTCTCGTCATTGGTGGATTGAATTTGAATGTTGGGATTCTCGTACGCTATTTCTTTTCCCCTCCGAGATCGAGATAATGAAACTCCGTGACCACTTTCCATTATCGTCGAAAGATGAAACCGAAAATGCGTAGAGAATATGAAGTTGAGAATGAGAGTAGAAAAGATGTGTGTGAAAATGATGAAATGAACTCCCTATTTATAGAGTTTGGATCATAACGGTCACTAAATCATAGTCATTGATCAAAAAACGGTCAAATGATCTTAACCATTGGAAAAAAAAACACCTCCAACGGCTCCGAACCGCCGGTTTGCCGGGCCGGGTCCGGGCTGGACCCGGCCCGTGGTCAGATCTACTTGACATGCTTAAAAACAAACCTACAAGTCCCAAGTTGGCTTCATCGAAGGGCTCACATGACCATGCCTTATCGATGGACTTCTGTTTTTTCCTGTAGTCTAACCTTTTGTTGTTTCTTATGCTCGTGACCACACGTTGCTGCCTTCACCTTGGTTGACCCTAAACAAGATTTGATTGTGCGATCCCTACTCTGGATCAAGGATAATTTACAACACCAAGGTGTTTCCATTGCAAGGACGATATCTTACCCATCATGGATACACTTGCACAACAAACTCCAGCAAAAAAATGGGATTGCATTACCTTGGTAACATCATTCCTCGATAATTTTTTTTTGTATAATTTAATCGATTCTTTTGAATTTACTTAGGTTTTCTCACAAAATACTAGTTTTTCCCCTCACCCAACCAAATCACAATCCTTTGTTCATATCTTAGTTTATCAGTTTTACAAATTTTTATAAATATCATTACTTTGTTAAACCTATCATGACATGTTGAACCTCACTTTGAGAGAACTAGATAATAGGTGTGATCATTGGAAATCAGGTGTGAGCTTGGAAAACGAGCTTAAAACCCTAAGAAGTCAGTTGGACGTCTTAGAAATATTCTTAAAACAAATTATTAGAAAACCAGGTGATATGAGTAAAAAAAATAAAATAGAATATTAGATCATTCAGACAATGATTATGACTATTTTTTAATAGGACCATAGATATAGAGCTAAGCAAGATGAAAGAGGCATCACTAGACATGCTATAGTGGCCACTCTTAGCTTTAGTAGTAGGATATATCTAAATGAATTCCTCGATTGGTTAGACGAAATTGAGGATTATTTTGATTGTTATGACATAACCTGGTTAAACTTACAATTTGAAGAATGAAGGCTAGAAAAAGCTTTAGAGCTCTCCTTATTCACATCATTGAAGCACTTATGTTAGAAATCCAAGCAAAATCAGTGGAGGGAGGCAATAGAAAATGATATAAAAGTTGAATACTGCTACTTAATATCTTTGACTAGAGTCTAATATTGGAGCAAAAGATGATATTGTTCACTCCAATCCCGGTCTCACGGCAAGATACGGGCTAATAGAAGGGTAAAATCCACGCAATCAATCGAGATAGTTGGGACTTGATGTTGATAGTGTCCAATTCATTTCAATAATGGTGAAATAATCTTGCATATCTATCCCTTTTGCTTAAAAGGAAATTATATTAGATTAGCCGAACTGCAGAACTCTGAAACGAAATTTATAAACTATATATCAGTTTATTTGGAAAGTTCTGTCCTTAGCAATTTTACATCTTAAAAATTGATTTTATAAGTTTGAATCAGAATCAAGCAAAATTTGTGGGACTCTGTTTTTTTGTTTTTCAAAATAAGCTTGTTTACTTAGACATGTTACTTTGCCGCATAGGTTTTGATGGAGTTGAGATTCATGGAGCACATGGCTACTTAATTGATCAATTCATGAAGGACCAAGTGAATGATCGCACAGACCGGTATGGCGGAAGCTTAGAGAATCGTTGCCGCTTCGCTTTAGAAGTAGTCGAAGCTGTTGCTGCTGAAATTGGAGCTGACAGAGTCGGAATAAGACTTTCTCCTTTTACCAACTTTTCAGAAGCTAGAGATTCCAATCCTGAAGCTCTCGGACTGTACATGGTTAATGCCCTCAACAAATATGGGATTGCATACTGTCATATGGTGGAGCCCAGGATGATAAAAGGAGGGGGGAAAATGGAAGTTCCTAAGAGTCTTCTACCAATGAGGAAAGCATTCCAGGGAACTTTTATCGCCGTCGGGGGTTATGATAGAGAAGAAGGCAACGATGCCATCTCAAGCGGTTACGCAGATCTGGTGGCATATGGACGCATTTTCTTGGCCAACCCAGACCTTCCTCTGCGGTTCGAGCTGAATGCTCCACTTAATAAGTATAACAGGGAAACCTTCTACACTTCTGATCCAGTTGTTGGATATACAGACTATCCATTCCTTGAGTTTGATTAATAAACTGGCAAGCTCTGAGTTATGAAAATTCATTTTCGATAATCTCATTGAAGATGCAACTCTATGTGACAAAAGGTAAGTCTCACTCACTCCAAACGCTCCTCACCGCCGGCCCCATTGTGGGGGTCGGAAAGTGTATACATTGCCTTCAATATATATTTCTCGTCTGTTGAGAATAGTTATGAAGCAGATCTATAATCTATGACTTTGATGTTCTAAGGGAATGATCCAATTTATGCATGTAAAACATAATGAAGCCATGAATTCTCAAACTTTCATTATTATATCGGACCGGAAGAATTTTACTAGTGTTACAACTTCGGTGCCTTTTGTTGTGTATTATTTCATGCAAGTTCATCTTCATCCTTTAAGGAAGCTCCTATAGCATCCAGCAAGGTGGTCAATTTTTGCTTATAATCAATGGCAGAGTTAGTCAGAGCAATCTACTCGGGTTGATCCCTCACCGTGGGCTATCAGCGTAGACATCGACGTCGTCACCCTCGGCTAATCTTTTTTTTTTTTCTTTTTTTTCCAATGTAAATTTGAGTCTATCCTTTTCATAACTCCCTCGGGCCCCTAGGCTATAGCCCGGGTAGGTTTGAATGTGGCTTCGCCATTGCTTATAATCCTTAATCTAAAATTGATCTAATTAGTCAAAAATCCTATATTAGCTAAAATTATTTTAAATTGATTAAAATTATTCTAAGTTGGTTAAAACTAATTCAACACGATGTTGGTGTCCCAGTTTGGTTTTGACGTGATCAACCAAGTTAGGTTAGGTCCTGTTGTGGTTTTGATCCCTCTGTCTAAGTGTGCAGGAGTTTAAGAGCGGAGGAAGTCGAGCGTAAGACGCCTGGACAAGAAAGATTGTACGGGGAAGTGAACCGACGGGCTCGGTGCATCCGAAGGGTGCGGAAGCTGCAGGAAGAGTACATCGTTGGAGTGAGAAGACGTGCACAGCGTCCGAGGGACGAGAAGCTGGGAGGAAGCTCGCTCGAGGAAAAGGCCAAAGGAGGATTCGAGTGAGCCCAACTCTAGAAGGCCCAGAAATTAACCAAGAAGACTCGCTGGAGACTGGTCAACAAGTTGCTGACCAATAGTCACTCAAGCGCTCCTATGCATATGGGCGCCCGAGAGCAGATTTTATCCACCAGCTAATCGTTTGTCAACGTTATGCATAGGATAACGCACAAGTCACGTGTCAGGCGCCCCTCAACCATTCGGGCGCCCCTATAGTGTCATGTCAATAATCGGATAGAATTGACCGGGACTATAAATAGACCTCCGAAGCTCAGTTCTAATTAATCAATTGAACTGCATACGAATTCTTCCATATTTTTCATTATTCTTAAGCTTTTATCTTGTCCTACAAAGTCTGTAAAAGGTTTCTCCCCTAGAAGAAGATTTTAATAGTGAGCTTCAACCGTTTTGGATTAGCAACCACCTAGGTTACAACCAAATAACTTCTTATATCTTAGCCTTTTACTAGTTCAATTCAGTTAATTAGTTTATGTGTATTTTAAGTTATTATTGCAATTAATCTGGAATCTTCGTGAGCCGCACAAAAGATCTGTTTTATTTTTACAGGGGCAATTCACCCCCTCTTGATGGTCCACCTCGATCCAACAAGTAGTATTGGAGCTAGGTTGCCGCAGAAGGACTAACCGCCAACTATAGTAAATTCAAAAAAAATGGTTGGACCAATGATCTACCTGTCAAAGTTTGAGGGGGAGTTTGCAGCATGGAAGAGGAAGACGAAGGTATTTTTTACTACTGACTATGAGTTATTACTGACAATGAAAAATGATCTTTTAGCTATGAAAGATAACAAAGGAAAGATCAAGGAACCTGACTCTTGGAACAAAAAGGAGCAAGCAGACGCTATAGCGAACGGAAAGGCGAAATTTCATCTGTTAACCGTCCTCCCCGAACAAAATGTTAATCAAATCGGGAAGTACGACTCGGCAAAGAAACTTTGAGAAAAGTTCCTGGAATTACACGAAGGCATTTCGGAGGCAAAATTGGCGCAACGAGATATCCTTCGAAACCAACTTACCAACCTCTGAATGGTAGATGAACAATCAATTGCCCAACTGCATGCCAAGATAAAAGAGCTAATCACGAGCCTTGAGAATCTCGGTGAAAAAGGTAACAAATTGTGACGCTCAACGGTACGCACTAAATGCTTTCTCGAGAACCCCGAATTGGACCTCAGTAATCGACGCATACTTTATATCAAAAGACCTTGAGGTCAGTGTTGGAACCCGGATGACTAGAGAGGGGAGGTGAATATAGCCAAACACTTGGACTTTAGGCACTTATCGAATTCTGCACTCAAACTTATCAGTAGCACAACGGAAGAATCAATGGAAACAAAGAAGTGCAAAAAACAAAAACAGAAAACGAAGGCAAACAAACACAACTAGCAAGATCGCTAACAAGGAGGGTTTACAAGGTTCAGGGATAACTTGCCCCTACTCCTTGGCGTGCCCTTAAGGTGGGCGATCCCTTGATCGTCGGCAGATCAAGCCCCGGTTAACACCGGATAGAAGACAACCTCATTCTCGGTGGAGAAACCTCTCCACAGCGTTTCAATCACAGATATAGGTTTAAGCACAATGAAACACGAGAAAGATCTTACTGTTAGTGCAGAAAGCACCAAAGTCAAATCTGTGTTTTGATAATGGCAATAGGGTTCAAGAGTTAAGTCTTACTTGTTATCTAACATGTCACTTGAGTGTGTAGAGTGAAAAGCCCTAGCGAAAGACTGCTAGGCACTGGCGAAGGAATGCTAGGCACTGGCGAAGGAATGCCAGAGTGAAAAGCCCTAGCGAAGGAATGCTAGGCATCGGGCGAAGGACAGCTCGGCATCCAAGACCTGGCAAAGGACCGTCAGGCAAAAGTCCAACCAGAGGAACGGTTGGCATCAGGTACACTCTCCCGAGAGGAGTAGGTGAGGACGCGTTCCCCGTCGAGGGAATAGTAGGCGTCGGTTCGACCTAGGGTTCCATTTTGGAGACCCAAAGTCAGAACCAAGACAGCCAAGGCTGTATAAACTAATATTTTATTGTTTTATTGTGTTTTGGACTAACCCTGGATGCAGGACCGAAGGAACGAGTGTCTGCAGCTCAGAGAGCCTCAAAGGAATGAGGCAATAGCTGACCAGGGCGCCCGGAGTGTCCCGGGCGCCCCCAAGGTGAACACAAAACACAAGAAAACAAAGGGAGCTTCGACAGTTCAACTCCCGGGCGCCCCCGTGCTCCCGGGCGCCCCCCCGGGCGCCCCCAGCGCTCCGGGCGCCCCCAACAGCAAAGTACCGAAGCAGCTCCCCTCGAAGCCAAGAAGATAGAAGTTTGACCCGGTCAATCCGGGCGCCCCGAGCGCTCCGGGCGCCCCGGTCAAAACTGATCCCGAAGGTAAAGGGATCAGACGTTGACCGAGCAACTTGCAGATCAAATGCCACGTGGGGGGGGGGGGCGCCCCCGACGTCCCGGGCGCCCCCAGGCCCTATATAAAGGGCCCTCGACCCCAAGCTTCGAACATCACTTCGAACCAACGCTTCTACGCTCTTCTGCTCTCGCGCCTCGCTCCGGAAACCTCCCAACTCGAGCCGACGACGTCCCGCTGCTTCGAAAAAGACCATCTCCATCGGACGTCGGTAAAAGAAGAGCTTCTTTTAATTGTTAAGTTTACCGTGCCATATTTTGTAAATCAATTTGTAAACTGTTATTGCGCTTCATATAGAATTGCCCAAAGTAAACGGTCAACGACCGTGGGCCTTGGAGTAGGAGTCGACCTAGGCTCCGAACCAAGTAAAAATTACTGTGTTCGCGTGTTTGCCTTTATCTTCCGCTGTGCAATCGCTTTTTACATAAATCCGAACGTTTTCCGATATTCACCCCCCCTCTATCGGTTCTCTCGATCCAACAAGTGGTATCAGAGCGGGGAAGTTCAAACTTGGTGCAACCACCAGTTTGAAAACTTTTTTTCGGATTTTCATTTTCTTTTTCTCGTTCGAATTTTCTTTAAATATTTCGTTCGAATTTTCTTTTTCCCGTTAATCGAGGTTGGTGCAACACCCCTCGCTATTTCATTTTATTCATCCCGCACTACTAATCCAAGACCTAGTCTTGGGAAATTTTTTTTCTCTCGTTAGTTTTCTTTTTCCAGATTAAATGGCCATGCAAGAAGGATTTAGCACCGCCAGACCTCCACTCTTTAGTGGAGAAGACTTTTCCTACTGGAAAAGTCGAATGGAGGTCCACCTGAAAACTCAGGTGGACATGTGGATCATCATCCAGTCCGAACTGGAGATCCCCAAAAACGCCGAAGGAGTACCGCAGACCTACTCAGAATGGGGCAACGCCCTAAAGCGCAAAATTGAAGCCGATGCAAAGGCGACCCAGACTCTCCAATGCGGATTGACGAAAGAGGAGCTGAACCGAGTAGGCCCCTTCAACAGTGCTAAGGAGTTGTGGGCAAAATTGATCGAGCTGCACGAAGGAATATCAGACACCAGGATCAGAAAGAGAGACCTGCTCCTAAACAAACTCTACACCATCAAGATGGCCGACAACGAAACAGCAGCCCAACTCCACGCACGAATCTAAGAATTGATGAACAGTCTTCACACTATAGGTCACAAGGTCGAAAACCGTGACCTAATAAGGTATGCTCTAAATGCTTTCCCTAGAAATACCTTGTGGGCATCTATGGTAGATGCATACAAGGTTTCAAGGGATCTCTCTAAAATTAAATTAGATGAATTGTTTTCTGAGTTAGAACTTCATGAACAGACTAACTGCAATATGGCCGAGAAAGGAATTGCCTTTGTTGCAGGAAAAATTGGAAGATCGACAAAGAAGAAACCTCAACCTGAACTCGAGTCCAACTCAGACTCAGACGCAGAAGACGAAGAAGGAGATCAATCTGAGCTGGTCCGACTGGCCCGAAGCTACTATAAAAAATTGAAAAACCAAGTCAACACACGGAGGACAAGCCGAAGAAAGGACGAACCAGCTGAACCCGCGAATAACAAAAACAAGCCCAACGTAACCTGCTACGAGTGCAAGAAGAAGGGCCACTACAAGACGGAGTGCCCAAACCTAAAGGAGAACAAAAAGACAAGAAGAAAGAAAGCACTCCAAGCAACCTGGGACGAATCTTCATCAGAAGAAGAAGAAGAAGAAGAACCCCAGTCAAACCTACTAGCGCTGACCGCTTCAGAAGAAGTCGAGACCGAGTCAGAGTCAGAAAAGGACGACAACAGACTAACCTTTTCAGAAGACGGCGAAATCAAGGTAAGCGGTTTCAATAAAAGTCAATTGAACGAACTTATTTCCTATCTTTCTCGAGATTTGGCGAAAGCCAAACTCCGAGTCGAATCTCTCCGACAGGAAGTAAAACTCCTGAAAGAGGGAGCTGACTCTAAATCCTTAGCCGAGAAAGTTCAAGAAGGAACTCCTACTCAAGTTGAAAAACTTGAGAAAGATAACTCCTCCCTGAAAACTCAGGTTAAGGATCTTAGAGCGGTATTAGAACGATTCACTTCTAGTTCCAAGGGTCTTGACATGATTCTTGGAAAACAGAAGTCCGTTCTAAATCGATCCGGACTTGGCTATAGAACCAAATCCCGACAAAGATCTTACTTTGCTATATTGAATCAGTCCAGAAGTAAAGTTCAGGCATGGGTACCTAAACTGTGCTTGAACAAACCAACTGGATCAAATCAGTATTGGATCCCCAAGGACAAGATTCACATCTTGCCTAATTATTATCGTGGCTATAGTCCAGGGGGAGCCAAATTAAAAACTATTTTTATTGTTAAATAGAACTTAATTCTTTCAATTTGCCTGATTGATTGTTTATTTAAACTTATGCAATTTACCATGCTTAGACTTAGGTTAGTATAAGGACAGAACAAACTTAACTGAAACTTGAAAACATAGTATTGGGTGGAGGTGAGATGATAGTACGTTAGGGAAACCAATTCTAATAAGATCAAGTTCACTTGGTCTCTTTAGACTGGTGAAACTAGCCGAAGCTACCGATCCAAAATCCAAACTAGTTAGACCAGAACTTTTTCAAAAATTAATTTTGAAAATGAAACTTCATTAAACGGCTTTGTCAAGGAAAGGGTTGATGATCCAATAAGGTTACGGCCAAAGAAGGCCTAGTGCCTCGCCAAGACCTGGAAGCCAATTTTTGAATTTCAAATTCAAATTACTTTTTGTAAATTCAAATCTAACACAATTTTCAGTTAAGTATAGATTCAAACATCTCCTTTCAAAATAAATTGAAATGTTTTCAAAAATTAATTAAGATTTTCAAAATAAATCATGGTTTTCAAAAATTCCTCTATCAAAACCTGTCTCACGAAACCTATAAGGCTAACGTGATTGAAAACCCTAGATTGGGTGGGACAGTAAGAATAAACTCAATTATAATTACTTTAATACCTATATTGTAGTCAAATTGGTCAAACCATGGTCAAAGCAGTCAAACCATAGCCAAACCATGGTCAAACCGATTAAACCATGGTTAAACACAAAATTTGTCTCTTCGCTACAGTCTCGGGCGCCCGTGACTCCTCGGGCGCCCCCACCCCACCTTTTTCTTTCTCCTTAGGCAAAAAGCTGCCTCTGCCCTTGACCAGGGCGCCCGGAACCATGCGGGCGCCCCCATCGTACTCGATGCAGCAAAGGCTGTAAAAGCAGCCTGATGAGGGCGCCCGGGCTGTCCCGGGCGCCCCCAACCAGACAAAAACACTGCCTTTGGCAGCAACCCTGACCGGGGCGCCCGGAAGCTCCCGGGCGCCCTCGTTGATCTGCCTATATAAGGCACCCGAATTCCCCCTCTCTTCCCACACCAAAATCAACTTCCTTCTTCACTTCTTTCCCTCCAAGGAGATCTTGCAAGTCCTCATCCTCAACTATGCCTCCCCGAGCTGCCCGGTATAATTTTTATTTTTATTGAATTTAAATTTATTTTTAATGCAATATCTTCATGCTTCTTTTAATTTCCTTAACTTAGAAGACGCCGACCAAACCCGGCCAACCCCGGTGCCGAACCAAGTCCTGACCCTAGATTCCCTACCCTAGAATTATGCAACAAGTTTGCTCAAACCATTTACAAGCCCATTAAAACAAGTTATCTTAATAGGCACTTCTTTACCCAATCATGCCCCGTAGCCATGAATATTATCAACTTCTATCAATTAGATAATCTTGTCTTCTGCACTCATACCATTAATGAATCCTTATGTGCAGAATTCTACAATAACATAATTCGACAAGATAATCTCATGTTTCACACTACTGTCCAAGGGATACCTCTGTCTATCACCCCTACTTTGTTGAACCTTTTCCTTGGACTACGACCCTCTCAGTCCACATTTTGCTGCTATCCACCTAGGAATCCTCCATTTGACCCTCCCTATTCTCACATTACCTTAGACACTATCCACGCCTACTTCTATAGGGAAGCTAGACTCCCCGCAAATAGACGATTCCAAGCCGTTGACCTTCAGGCACAGGACTATGCCCTGTACAGAGTCCTGGTCCGCTGTATCCTACCACTTTCCACTAGAGATCTCGGGACCATGCGACCCTTTTATGCCTTTCTTTTGTATGCCCTAGTCCATCACCTTGACATAGACATTGGACTACACATGTTTCATACTATTCTACATGCGTCCAGTGTCACGACCCAGGGACGAGTGCGTACTCCATTCTGCCATATTATCACCTCTCTCCTTCATCACCACGGTCGTGACATAACCGTGGGTGAAATAACCGCTATGACCGACTTTGATGAAATAGGATTTAGGAACTTCTCGTTAGCGGGTCTAGAGGTATCGGCCACCGGGGTTCTGAGTTGGAGACGACAGCAGGCCGGAGCTCCGATCGACTCAGACGAGGAGGTCGACGTTGACGTCGGAGATCTAGCAGCAGCAGCCCGAGCGCACATAGACGAGCCCGATCCACCGACACTCTACGATCGAGTGGCACAGCTAAAGACACGTGTTCAGAGCCTCCGAGAAGAAGTGGAGGCCAATCATGCCGAAAACATGGAGGCAAATCTGGGCTACTACAACAATTACATGAGCGCCCTTAGAGCCGAGAGGGAGGCCAGAGAGGCACAGTACAGAGCTGACAGGGAGGCCAGAGATGCAAAGTATCACGAGATGATGACTCTATTTCGATCCTGGCAGCCAGGCTCCTCTGATCATCCCGGTCACTCGTCCTAGATTTGCTTAGTATTGTACTAGTACCTATTTGACTGCCCCTACTCAGTAGGGTTGACTTATGTTTGACTGTATGACTGTGTTGACTATTCTATGTTGACTAGCTTATGAGTACTGGTTTCTTGTCTATTCGGCAGTTAGGATTGTGCTCTGTAGAATAGATTAACTTTACTGTTGATTATTTTTTTTACTTGACTTAAAAATCAGTTTCTAAAAATAGATTTTTGAAAAACTATTTTTCTTAATTTCAAAATCAGTTTGTTTTTTTTCGACTTAGTTTTCTTTCAAAACTACCCCTTTTTAAAACTAGGGCTTTTTCGCAAATGGTCTTAGCTTAGGCCCTAACCCTAGAACTGCATGCACCTATAGATTTAGAAGCCAGCATCTCACAAGCACCTTAGGGTACTTTGATTGATAACCTAGAAAGGGTTGAGATGCTTAGGTCTTTGCCTTAATTCAAGATGCTTTAAGTCAGTGCATCTGCAGTAATTGGGGCACTAAATACAACTTTTACAGCAATCCAGTTAAGTGTCAAGTTTAGAAAATCTAACTTGAACAGAAACACTTAACTTGACTAACTCTAGCGAAAACTACTGCTTATAACAGTTAGTAAGTAGCTAAATGGGTTAGACAGGTCCCTACAAGAGAAAATTAACTGATATATGGCAAAATCATACGAATATTTTTCCTTTATGAAAGTCATTTCTTTTATGCAATTTAATTTCTACAATATCTATCTGTTTTTTGATATATGGTAAAGGGGGAGAGATAGATAGAAAAGGAGAGAGTTCAAATTTTTCAATTTTTTTTCAAACTCTCAAAAATTTTCTTTAAAAAGTTAGCTACTTTTCAAAGCTTTTCAAAAACCTTTCTAGAAATACTTAAGTTTTTTAAGAAAATCCTACTAAGTACTTAAGTTTATTAAGTACTAAAGTTTTTATAAGTACTTCAAGCTTAAGTTTTTCAAAACTTCCATAAGTACTTTAAGCTTAAGTTTTTCAAAACTTCCATAAGTACGTAAATTATTTACTAAGTACTTAAATTGTTTCAAAATTTACTAAGTACTTACTAAGTACTTAAATTGTTTCAAAGTTTACTAAGTGCTTAAGTTTTTCAAATCCTACTTAACTTAAAAGTTTTCAAAAACTTTTTGAGTACTTTAAACTTAAGGCTTCAAATTTTTGTTAAGTACTCTAAACTCATGCTTTCAAAAATTCCTCTATGAACTTTTAAAACTTAAGTTATCAAAAGATTTCCAAAGTATCTAAACTTAAGTTTTCAAAGTGCAAAATCATTCCAAGTAAAGTTTTCTTAACTTAGAACCCCACGACGTTTTGAAAAAATCTAGGGGGAGATTCCCTCCAGGGGGAGGGAACAAATTTTTATGCTTTTGATTAAACTTAACTTTTTGAACTAGGGTTGCCATAAATCAAAAAGGGGGAGATTGTTGGTGCAGAAAGCACCAAAGTTAAACCTGTGTTTTGATAATGGCAACAGGGTTCAAGAGTTAAGTCTTACTTGTTATCTAACATGTCACTTGAGTGTGCAGAGTGAAAAGCCCTAGCGAAGGACTGCTAGGCATTGGTGAAGGAATGCCAGAGTGAAAAGCCCTAGCGAAGGACTGCTAGGCACTGGCGAAGGAATGCTAGGCACCGGGCGAAGGACATCTCGGCATCCAAGACCTGGCAAAGGACCGTCAGGCAAAAGTCCAACCAGAGGAACGGTTGGCATCAGGTACACTCTCCCGAGAGGAGTAGGTGAGAACGCGTTCCCCGTCGAGGGAACAGTAGGCGTCGGTTCGACCTAGGGTTCCATTTTGGAGACCCAAAGTCAGAACCAAGACAGCCAAGGCTGTATAAACTAATATTTTATTGTTTTATTGTGTTTTGGGACTAACCCTGGATGCAGGACCGAAGGAACGAGTGTCTGCAGCTCAGAGAGTCTCAAAGGAATGAGGCAATAGCTGACCAGGGTGCCCGGAGTGTCCCGGGCGCCCCCAAGGTGAACACAAAACACAAGAAAACAAAGGGAGCTTCGACAGTTCAACTCCCGGGCGCCCCCGTGCTCCCGGGCGCCCCCGCTGTCCCGGGCGCCCCCAACAGCAAAGTACCGAAGCAGCTCCCCTCGAACCCAAGAAGATAGAAGTTTGACCCGATCAATCCGGGCGCCCCGAGCACTCCGGGTGCCCCGGTCAAAACTGATCCCAAAGGTAAAGGGATCAGACGCTGACCGAGCAACTTGCGGATCAAATGCCACGTGGGGGGGGCGCCCCCGACGTCCCGGGCGCCCCCAGGCCCTATATAAAGGGCCCTCGACCCCAAGCTTCGAACATCACTTCGAACCAACGCTTCTACGCTCTTCTGCTGTCGCGCCTCGCTCCGAAAACCTCCCAACTCGAGCCAACGACGTCCCGCTGCTTCGAAAAAGACCATCTCTATCGGACGTCGGTAAAAGAAGAGCTTCTTTTAATTGTTAAGTTTACCATGCCATATTTTGTAAATCAATTTGTAAACTGTTATTGCGCTTCATATAGAATTGCCCAAAGTAAACGGTCAACGACCGTGGGCCTTGGAGTAGGAGTCGACCTAGGCTCCGAACCAAGTAAAAATTACTGTGTTCGCGTGTTTGCCTTTATCTTCCGCTGTGCAATCGCTTTTTACATAAATCCGAACGTTTTCCGATATTCACCCCCCCTCTATCGGTTCTCCTGATCGATCACCAGACCGATCAGGCTGGGTCCAGACCGATCAGGCTCCGTCCTGATCGGTCCCCAACGCTCAATTAGAAATCGCGATTTCTTTGGGACTCTCCTGGATCGATCACCAGACCGATCCCAGGTTGTGGATCGATCACCAGACCGATCCACCCCTTTATTGGGCGATTTCTGAGCTTTGCAGTCCAAACCTCCTGATCGGTCACCGGACCGATCAGGGAGCCTCCTGATCGGTCACCAAACCGATCAGGTCATGACCAAACAGATCAGGCTCCGTCCTGATCGATCATAGAGAGGAACCCGCGACGCTGGATCGTGTTGGTGCAATTTGCACTAATAGTTAAACTTGGGTTTTGATGAATGACAAATAGGTTAAAGTTAGGATTGCTTTTGGTTTTGATCTCTTTACTAAGTGTGCAGGGTTAAAAGACTTAGGACCTGACACCAGGCTGAAGTCCAGTTGGGTTCGTGGGGCCTGACAATTGGCTGAAGCCCAAGTTGGTTGAAACTTGGCAAAAAGACCAGGGTGGTTGAGCCCTGGCAGGAAGACCTGGTGGGTTAAGAAGTTGATTAGAGTTGCACGAGGTAAGTAAGGTAAGTTACTGGAGGAGCGAACCAGTAAGGACGGGTCCTATTTTAGGACTGTAGGCGCGGTCCAACTTAGGCCCATTTTGGTGACCTCGGTTGAGTCCTGGTTAGATCCTTATCCAGGTTTGGACGGAGTCTAATTAACTCTAAATTCATTAACTCTATTTTACAGGATTTATTTGATATGTGAACTAATTAGATTTTATAGGTTAATTTTATAAATTTATTCCTCATCTAAAGCCTCGGTGGAGGATAAATTTTCATTTAAATTATTCGTATTTCTTATTTTTTTGGAGAATAAAATTATTCCTACTAAGGATAAAATCTTATTGTTATTTTCTAATTATTCCTATTAATGCTTAAAATTCTCACGTGAAGCCTAGCTAGAATGATAAAATCTCTTTTTAAATTGTATTTTGAATTATTTTTTTGAAAAACAAAAAGCCTTGGTGAGGTAAGAGGATAAAACCTCTTGGTTAACTTTTTCAGATTAAATTTTATTTAAATTATTTAAGTGAAGCAAAGATAGAAACATTATCTTGTTTGAATTATTCCTTCTTGTTGATGGATAAAATTTGAGCTGAGAAGATCATGCATCGAGGCACTATAAAAGGAAGCAAGCAAGCCCTCTAGGAGAATAGAAAAAAAATATTTTTCTGGTTCAAGATTTGGCACTCTCTTGCTTCCACGCTCCTCTGCTGCGGTTTGTGCTTTGACTCGACGCTGTCCGACCGCTGCCGGAAGATCGCTCCCAACACCCAAGCTGCTTCAGATAAATCTAAGTGTTGGGTAACATAATTTTTGTTCTGTTTGCACTTAAATTATTAAAAGGGGAAGTGTAGGGTTGTTACACTTCCACCTAATCTTGTATTCGAATCACTCTACCGGAAGTTTGCCGGTAGAGGTTTTTAGTGGATTGCCCACAGGAAAGGCTCAAGGAGCCTGGGTCTTCGAGTAGGAGTCGCCGAAGGCTCCGAACGAAGTAAAACTCCTCGTGTAATTTTTTATTATTTTTTGCTTTCGCTTTTCGTTTTAATTTTTCCGCTGTGCACGTTTTTCAAAGCATCGTACAATTTTCTACCAACTCTGATTCTATAACGAAGATTTTAAAAGTCACGTGATTCACCCCCCCCCTCTCACGTGCATCGGTCCTACAAGTGGTATCAGAGCCTTGGTACGCTCTGAATCGGTGCAACCACCGTAAGAGCCGGGGGAGATCCAGTTTTTCGCATTTTGTGTTTTTCGTTGCACAATCTAAATTAAGTATTGTTGCTTAAATTTGGATCTTTTTCTTTTGTTCATTCAGTTTTACTCGAATTTGGTGCAACACCATTTCGAGTCGCTCTTCACTTATTCTTTTTTTTTCGTACCACACCACTAATCCAAGACTTAGTCTTGGAACGAGTTTTGTTGTTTTTTTTGTAAGTCACAGATGGCCCAGAGTGAAGGTTACAACACTGCTCGTCCTCCGCTCTTCAACGGGGAAGATTTCCCCTACTGGAAGCGGAGAATGGAAGTGTATCTCAAAACCGATATGGATCAATGGTTCGGCGTGCAAACTGGCTACGAACCACCAATGGACGAGGGAAACAAGGCGCCACTGAAGCCCGATAGATGGAACCTGGAAATGAAGAAAAAAAGCTCAGATCGAGTTCAAAGCGCAGAACACCCTCCAGTGCGGACTAACCAAAGAAGAGCTGAACAGAATCGGACCAACCGAATCAGCAAAAGAACTTTGGGATAAACTAATTGAATTGCATGAAGGTACTACTGATGCAAAGGTAACAAAAAGGGATTTGCTTTTAAATAAATTGTTTAATATGAAAATGCAGGAAGGAGAATCTGCAAGTCAACTTCACGCTCGGATCAAGGACATACTAAATGGACTCCACCTGATTGGGCACAAACAAGAAAATAGAGACATTATAAGGTATGCACTAAATGCCTTTCCTATAAATTCATTATAGGCATCCATTGTAAATGCTTATAAAATCTCTAAGAATCTTTCCAAAATAAATTTAGATGAACTGTTTTGTGAATTAGAGTTGAATGAACAAACTAATGCCAAGGCCGAGAAAGGGTTTGCTTTGTTTGCAGATTCTTCAAGAAAGGTCAAGTCGAAGAAGAATATTCAAGAAGAATCCGAAGAAGAACCAGAGTCAGACTCAGACGACGAGGAGCATATGGTAAACTTGGTAAGAAAAGTCTTTGCCAAAAAGAAGAACAAGTTTTCAAAAAGGGACCTCCAAAAGATAATGAAGCCCATCAGCAATGAAGGTAAAAGCAAAATGACCTGCTTCAGTTGCAACAGAAAGGGGCACTTCAAACATGAATGTCCCTATAAAAAGGAGGACCAACCCAAGAAGAACAAGAAGAAGAAGGCTTTACAAGCCACCTGGGACTAGAGCTCGGACGACTCCGACAATGAACCACCAAAAAATTCAAGTTACCTGGCGCTAATGGCAACCGGACATGGATCGGACTCGGAAAGCGACGAAGATTCCGAATACGAGTCGAGCCAAGAGATCGGACTCTTTTCGGATGGCTCGACTAAGGTATACTTAGATTCAATTAATAAAAAGTTTTTTAAGATTATCTCTGTTTTAAATAAAAATTTGTTTGCATCTGAATCTAGGAATGACCAGCTCCTTAAGGAAAATCAAGACCTTAAGGAGCAATTAATTAATACCAAAACCTTAACTGAATCAACTCAAAATGAAAGAACAATTGAACTGGAAAATGATAACTCCACCCTAAAGGGTGAAGTTCAAAACCTTAAGGACTTACTAACAACTTTTACAACTCGGTCCAAGAATCTTGACCTTATTCTTGGATCTCAAAAGGGCGTGTACAATAAATCTGGGATAGGATATAAATCAGGATCGACCCAAAAATCCTTTATCTCATTTGTCCACCCACGTGAAACCGGCGAAAAGCGTGGGTCCCGAAAGCTTACCTAACAAAGCAAGTAAGGCAGAACCAATACTATGTCCCCAAGAAGGACATTCATTACATTGACCCTAAACACCCTACCTATAATTTAGGGGGAGGCACCAAATTAGTTGGCACCTCAAAGTCACCCTCTACCCGTCTGGGTACCTAGGACTAGTTTCAAAAGTTAGTCTGACACTTGACCTACTCAGTACTAGGGTAGGGCGAGCTGATAGTACGTTAGGGAAGCTGATCTAAGGAGTCAAGTAGGGGAAGGCGTCCTTTATTTGGTCTTCTTAGCCCAGTGGAACTAGCCGGAGCTACCCCGCCACATCCTAGACTAGTTAGACCAAGGAGTTTCAATAGGTAGGTTAAAAGTACAACTTCCTTAAGCGATTTTGCCTAGAAAGTGGTTGTTGATCCAATAAGGCTTCGGCCAAAGAAGATCTCTGTGCCTCGCCACGGCCTGAAAACCAATTATGGAAGTATACTTTTAAACTGCTTCTTGTCAAACCTGAATCTAACAAAAGGTCAGATTAACTTTTATAAATCAAACTCAAACTTATCTCACACAAATCATAGGATCCCTTTGATTGACAACTTAGATCAAGTGAGATGAATAAGGACAACTAAACTCAAACCTCAAAATTCAAATTAACAAATTCAAAATTCAAAATTCAAATTAACAAATTCAAAATTCAAATTAACGAATTCAAAATTCAAATTAACAAAATCAAAATTCAAAATTCAAATTAACAAATTCAATTTAACAAATTCAAAATTCAAAATTCAAATTAACAAATTCAAAATTCAAATTAATGAATTCAAAATCAAAATTCAAAATAATGAATTCAAAATTCAAAATTCAAATTAACAAATTCAAAATTCAAAATTCAAATTAACAAATTCAATTTAACAAATTCAAATTTTAAAATTCAAATTAACAAATTCAAAATTCAAATTAATGAATTCAAAATTCAAAATTCAAAAAAATGAATTCAAAATCTTTTAAATTCCTTAACTTTTTCAAAACTTCAAGTCTTCAATTTCTTAAGGTTTTTCAAAATTCAAATTCTCCTAAGCTTTTTAAATTCAAAATTTTAAACTTCTTATGTTTTTTTGGGGTTCAAATTTCTTAAGTTTCTTTAAATCATTCCTTTAACTCATTAAAAACTTAAACTAAATTCTAAAAATTTCCTACTTAACTGTAGAAAAACAAGTGGATTATCGACAGTGGGTGCTCCAGACATATGACTGGGGATCCCACCAAGTTTACAAAACTCAAGTACAAAAGTCTAGGGACAGTTGCGTTTGGAAACAACGGTAAACTTAAGGTAATTGGCCTAGGTAACATTGAACTTGAGTTTGATTTTATAATTAAAAATGTCTTACTTGTTGAAAACTTTCACTTCAATTTACTAAGTATCAGCCAATTGTGTGATACTGGGTATAAGGTTAGGTTCTTGTCCAATGAATGTATGATCAAACACACTGACAACCCAAACATCACACTTAGAGGACATAGACACAATAACATCTATGAAATTAGGTTAACACATCCCCTAGCAAATTGTCTTTTAACACATAAGGATGAGACTTGGCTATGGCATAGGAGACTTTTACACACTCACTTCAGAAAATTACCTAAACTAAATGGTTTAGTTAGAGGCCTACCAAAGTTACCTAACTTTGAGACAACCTTATGTAATGCTTGTCAACAAGGGAAACAAACTAGATCAACTCACAAACCAACTAATCAAACTCAAACTAAATCAATTCTTGAATTAATTCACTTAGACCTATTTGACTCACATGGGGTAAAATCAATTAATGGGAATCTATACTGTTTAGTAATTATAAATGACTATTCAAGATTCACCTGGGTAAAATTCTTAAAAAATAAAGATGAAACGTTTGATATATTTACTCAATTTTGCAAATTAATAGAAAATGAAAAAGGGGTTAAAATTATAAGACTTAGGAGCGATAACGGTGGGGAATTCAAAAATCAAAAATTTAATCAATTCTGTTTAGAAAATGGCTACCACCATGAATTCTCCTGCCCTAAAACACCTCATCAAAATGGAATTGTAGAAAGAAAAAATAGAACACTACAAGAAGCAACCAGAACAATGCTTAATGAATACAACTTACCTAAATACCTTTGGGCCGAGGCTGTCAGTACAGCCTGCTATGTACAAAACAGAATAACTATAAATAAAAATCTAGGAAAAACGTCTTTTGAAATCTATTATAACAAACAATCTAATATTAAGTATTTTAAAGTATTTGGATGTAAAGTGTATATATTAAATACTAGAGAACACTTAGGAAAGTTTACATCTAAGGTTGAGGAAGGTATCTTTGTAGGTTATTCCCTTATCAGTAGAGCCTATCGAGTTTATAACAAAACTACCCTAAGAATTGAAGAAACTACAAATGTAAAATTTGATGAAACATCTGACCCAAATAACTCTGATCAAACCACCTACCAACCAATTGATTTTGTTAGGTCCAGTACTGACCCAGATGAAAGCCCAATTAAGGACCAAGACCATGATCTGACTGAACCTTCACCTAACCAAACCAGAACTATTCGAGTCATCTCAGCCCACCCTATTGATCAAATCATAGGTGATCCATAACTAAGGGTTCAAACTAGGTCAGCCTTCAGAAACCTTAGCCAAATTGCTTTAATTTCCAAAATTGAACCAAAATCAGTAGAAGAGTCTTTACTTGACCCTGATTGGATCATAGCTATGCAAGAGGAGTTAGCCCAATTTGAACGTAGTCAAGTCTGAGATTTAGTACCCTTACCTAAAGACAAAAAGTTCATTGAAACCAAATGGGTCTTTAGGAATAAACTTAACGAATAAGGTGAAATAATCTAGAATAAGGCTAGGTTAGTAGCTAAAGGGTTTAGCCAAGTAGAAGGACTTGATTATGATGAAACCTATGCCCCTGTAGCTCGACTTGAGTCTATTAGGATGCTTTTAAGTTATGCAGCCCATAAAGGATTCAAATTGTATCAAATGGATGTTAAGTCAGCCTTCCTAAATGGCCTAATTAAGGAAGAGGTTTATGTAGGACAACCCCCTGGTTTTGAAAGCTTAGAACACCCTGACTATGTCTTTAAACTAAAAAAAGCTCTATATGGACTTAAGCAAGCCCCTAGGGCCTAGTATGAAAGACTGTTTAACCATTTAGTATCTAAAGGTTTTAACCAAGGTAAAATTGACCCAATAATATTTGTTAAAACATTAAAAATTGATATTTTTATAGCCCAAGTATATGTGGATGATATAATATTTGGCTCAACTAACTCAAAATTTTTGCAAGATTTTATAAAGGTAATGGAAAATGAATTTGAAATGAGTTTAGTAGGCCAATTAACTTTCTTTTTAGGGCTACAAATAAAACAGACCAGTGAGGGTACTTTTGTCTATCAACAAAAATAAACTAAAGAACTACTTAAAAAATTTGGAATGGATAGTGCAAAAGAAATTAAAACACCTATGGCTACCAATCAAACTGTAGATAGTGACCCAAATGGCAAACCTGTTGATCTTAAATATTATAGAAGTGCTATAGGCAGCTTACTTTACCTGACTGCAAGTCGACCTGACATTCTCTTTGCAGTTAGTATGTGCGCTAGGTATCAAACATGTGCTAAAGAGTCACATCTAACCCTAGTTAAAAGAATATTTAGGTACCTTAAAGGGACAGAAAGTTTAGGAATTTGGTATCCTAGAACATCCCAATTTGAACTTATTGGATTTTCTGACTCAGATTATGCTGGCTGTAAATTAGATAGGAAAAGTACCAGTGGTGGATGCCAACTTCTAGGGCCCTCACTAGTTAGTTGGTTCAGTAGAAAACAGCACTGCGTTGCCCTATCCACCACTGAAGCTGAGTACATAGCCATGGGTGAGTGTGTAGCCCAATTACTTTGGATGATGCATACGTTAAAAGACTTTAACTTGGATTTTAAGAAAGTCAAAATCTTTATTGATAATCTAAGTTCAATTAATCTAACCAAAAACCCAGTCCACCACTCTAGGACCAAACATATAGAAATTAAACATCATTTTGTCAGAGATCATATTAATAAAGGAGAGATTGAACTTAATCGTGTTGAATCTAAGGCTAACCTAGCTGATATATTTACTAAACCACTCCCTGAATCTGAATTTAGTAACTTAAGAAGGTTAATAGGAATGTGTGTTATAGACTAGAACTGACCTGATCACACTTACTTCTTTTGAACAATCAGCTCGCATATTCTGTTTGGCCATTAGCTTAATTACTTTGATTCTTGGTTTAATTGGCTTAATTTTAGTATTTCAAAGTAGCATTAAAAAAAAAATTGGTGGACTTAGCCTAAGTTTGACCCCTAAAACTGCATGAACCTATAGATTTAGGTAGCCGCATCTCACAAAACACATTAAGGATAACTTGTTTGTGCTTGCAAAACATAGAACGGTTGTGAGATGCATAGGACTTTGCCTGGACTTCAGAATGCTTAAATCTGTGCATCGCAGTAAGTCTGGGCGTAAAATACCCATATTACAGTGATCAAGTCAAGTAGTCATGAGTTAAAATCTGAGCTAGACATTATTACTTGACTTGACTAACCCAGTGAACACTACTATCATCTAGATAGTTAGCTAGTAATTAAGGTTAGACACCTAAAAAGGGCTAAAATTCTTACTTGGTTCAAGGAGAGCATATGTTAAAATCTTTCTCTTTTTGTGCTCTTTCGAATATGATCTTGAAAGTTTTTCCTCAAATTAATCCTGAAAATATTCTAAATGATCTTTTGAAAAGAAAATTTTGGAGAAATCTTCTCCTTTTCATTAATTCGCTTTGAGATATTCTTTATTGGTTTGGAAAAGATTAATATTTTGAAGGAAGTTTTTTTTGAAAATGGTATTAGAAAAGTCATTTCTAAATTTACACCTAGTCATTTTCTTTATGCTCTCAGATTGTTTGTGCTAAATTAAGAACTTGACTTCCCCCTCTAAATCAGTTCAGAAACTTAGTATGCTTGTTAAGCATTTTTTCTTCCCCAAATACTTAAAGTTTTTTTTGGCTGGCATATTACTTGAATGCTTCGTTTATTTCTGATGCTTGCGCACTTATTATTTCTTTGTTTTGATGAATGCCAAAGGGGGAGGGTTTAAGGGTTAATTTAGAAGTTAAAGTTTTTAGAAATTAAAATCTTAAAGAAATTAAAAACTCCAGATCTTAGAGCATGTCATTTGTATATTCTTTTTGGACTCATTGCTTTATCTGGTATGTTCTAACTTTAACCCAGGTTGTCATTGCATCAAAAAGGGGGAGATTGTTGGTGCAATTTGCACTAATAGTAAAACTTGAATTTTGATGAATGACAAATAGGTTAAAGTTAGGCTTGCTTTTGGTTTTGATCTATTTACTAAGTGTGCAGGGTTAAAAGACTTAGGACCTGACACCAGGCTGAAGTCCAGGGTGGTTGAGTCCTAGCAGGAAGTCCAGTTGGGTTCGTGGGGCCTGACAATTGGCTGAAGCCCAAGTTGGTTGAAACTTGACAAAAAGACCAGGGTGGTTGAGCCCTAGCAGGAAGACCTGGTGGGTTAAGAAGTTGAGTAGAGTTGCACGAGGTAAGTAAGGTAAGTCACTGGAGGAGCGAACCAGTGAGGACGGGTCCTATTTTAGGACTGTAGGCGCGGTCCAACTTAGGCCCATTTTGGTGACCTCGGTTGAGTCCTGGTTAGATCCTTATCCAGGTTTGGACGGAGTCTAATTAACTCTATTTTACAGGATTTATTTGATATGTGAACTAATTAGATTTTGTAGGTTAATTTTATAAATTTATTCCTCATCTAAAGCCTCGGTGGAGGATAAATTTTCATTTAAATTATTCGTATTTCTTATTTTTTTGGAGAATAAAATTATTCCTACTAAGGATAAAATCTTATTGTTATTTTCTAATTATTCCTATTAATGCTTAAAATTCTCACGTGAAGCCTAGCTAGAAGGATAAAATCTCTTTTTAAATTGTATTTTGAATTATTTTTTCGAAAAACAAAAAACCTTGGTGAGGTAAGAGGATAAAACCTCTTGGTTAACTTTTTCAGATTAAATTTTATTTAAATTATTTAAGTGAAGCAAAGATAGAAACATTATCTTGTTTGAATTATTCCTTCTTGTTGATGGATAAAATTTGAGCTGAGAAGATCATGCATCGAGGCACTATAAAAGGAAGCAAGCAAACCCTCTAGGAGAATAGAAAAAAAATATTTTTCTGGTTCAAGATTTGGCACTCTCTTGCTTCCACGCTCCTCTGCTGCGGTTTGTGCTTTGACTCGACGCTGTCCGACCGCTGCCGGAAGATCGCTCCCAACACCCAAGCTGCTTCAGATAAATCTAAGTGTTGGGTAACATAATTTTTGTTCTGTTTGCACTTAAATTATTAAAAGGGGAAGTGTAGGGTTGTTACACTTCCACCTAATCTTGTATTCGAATCACTCTACCGGAAGTTTGCCGGTAGAGGTTTTTAGTGGATTGCCCACAGGAAAGGCTCAAGGAGCCTGGGTCTTCGAGTAGGAGTCGTCGAAGGCTCCGAACGAAGTAAAACTCCTCGTGTAATTTTTTATTATTTTTCGCTTTCGCTTTTCGTTTTAATTTTTCCGCTGTGCACATTTTTCAAAGCATCGTACAATTTTCTATCGACTCTGATTCTATAACGAAGATTTTAAAAGTCACGTGATTCACCCCCCCCCTCTCACGTGCATCGGTCCTACAGATCGTTCTCCAGAACGATCTGCACAGTGATCCTGATCGGTCACCAGACCGATCAGGAGCAGATCAGCAAGGGAACTCAACCTCACTGTTTGCTCCCTGATCGGTCACCAGACCGATCAGGAGCAAAGCAATGGGTGAAACGCATACTCCCTGATCGGTCACAAGACCGATCAGTCATCGCTGGATCGGTCACCAGACCGATCCACGAAGGAGCACCGTGCCAACTCCCTGATCGGTCACCAGACCGATCCAGGGGCTCCAACCTAGCCCTCCAAGCTAGGATCTCATCCACCTTAGCCCTCCAAGCTAAGGATTTTTCACCTAACCCTCCAAGTTGGGAATTTGCACCTAACCCTCCAAGTGAAGACTTTTCACCTAGCCCTCCAAGCTAGGACTTTTCACCCAACTCTTCCGGATTAGGACTTTTCCAAACCTAGCCCTCCAAGCTAGGACCTGACCCTCCAAGCCAGGACTTTTTCACCTAACTCTCCAAGTTGGGAATTTGCACCTAACCCTCCAAGTTAGGACTTTTCACCTAGCCCTCCAAGCTAGGTCTTTTCACCCAACCCTTCCGAATTAGGACTGTTCAACACCTAGCCCTCCAAGCTAGGATTTTCCACACCTAACCCTCCAGGTTAGGATTTTCCAATACCTAGCCCTCCAAGCTAGGATTTCCCAAACCCTGCCTGATCCCCGATCAGGACTTAATCATAATCATCATAATCATCAACCTAAACTAAAATCGGTGTCAACACCAAAACAACAATCAGGGTCAGACTGTATCAACAATCTCCACCTTTTTGTTGTTTGACAATCCGATTTTAAGTTTAGGGATTCTCAATCAATTTCTCAACTTTCAGAATCATAGGGGAATCAAGATCCTCCCCCTACAATATAATCATCCTAAACTTAACCAACCAACACTCTCCCCCTTTGTCGAACACCGAAAAGGGTCTAGAGAGGCTGTTAAGTTTAACCATACTCCCCCTCAATCCTAGGGGTGTCCCAAAGCCATAAAGATTTAATTGATTTTTGATTGAAATTTTGGAACACATATGACATCATGTGAAAAGATAGATCAAGATATAGCATTCACATGCAGCATATAAACATGGCATCATAAGCATAATCATGGCAATGTAGCAAACATGCAGATAATACCCATGTAAACAGCATAGCATCAACAATAAACATACTAAAGTAGGATAAACATGTGAGGTAAAGTCAGAGAAGTCAAGGCATAACACATGCATCAAAGTCAAAATACGTGTGGCTCAAGGCCACAACTGACAAGTCTTAGGGCATACAGCCCGAAAGTCACACAAATCAAACAGTCAAGTACACAGATTACAAGGAGAAGCAACGAACATCCAAGCTCAACTGTCAGCGGGGGGATCGTCATCATGCATGAGATCATCCATCGTAGCATCAGCAGATCCTGGTGCAGCACTGCCTGAAGGGGCATCCCCTAGAAATGTATGGCGGCGCCACTCTGCGTACCAAGTCTGCTGCAATGTCTGGACCCCAGAGACAGTGGATTCCATGCCGGTCAATCTGCGATCAATGGATCGGAACTGTGAACGGACCTCCTCGCGGTAAATCTCTCGCAACTAAAAATCATGCTGGATGGTCTGATCCAGCTCTGAAATCTGCCAGAGCAGATCTGGCTCGGGCTCATCGTAGTAATCAGCAGCAGGAGCCTCAGGAGGTGCAGGAGCATCAGTCGGTGCCTGAAAATGTGGTGCTCCCCCAGGTAGCTCATCGAGTCCTCTCCCATCCTTCCAAACCAAGGCCCCATCGTGGTCCCTTAAGATGATGCCGGACTTGGCAAATGTCCGCCGGCCAAGTCTGCAATCCTGTCGGACCATGGGGACTGTCCTGCCTTTGGTGACATCGACACCGACTGACATAAGCCAATCAGTGATGACGTGACCAAATGGCATGTAGACCGTGCGACGGCTCGGCTCACGATAGGATAAGATGGACTGAAAGATGCTCTCCATGATATCGAAGTCCATCCGGCGGTGCATGCCGTAGAGCATAAGGCAATGGTAGGGTCGAATCTCAGCTAAGGGCTTGGAAGTGATTGGAAGAATACAGTTTGTGATAATCTTGAATAAGACGTAATCAGTGGGAGAGAGACGAAGTGCTGCAAAAGTAGGAAAATCAGGACCCAACTCATCAAGCCTGGCGGGGCGAGGATGACCAAAGAAATGCTGATAGATGGAGTCGGGGGTAACATCTGCAAAAGGTGCCAATAAGGGATCAGGAAGCTCAGGGTAGATCGAGTGCAGATTTGGTGATCGTCGACCACCCAAATATTTAGCTAGAATCTCGTAAGAAAAGTCAAGGTTCCTCTTGGCGACTCGAGTGGTGAACTCGAAGCCTCCTTGAGGTCCCTGCTGAAGGTTGTTGTAAAATTCGAAGATTAGGTCGTAATTGATAGTTCTCTCCAAAGAAAGAAGAAAACCAAGGTTGTAAAACATGACTATCTCCATGACCGACGGACAATGTTTAGTCAGAAAAGGGACATCAATGGATCGGCAGGATAGTAATTTGAAGGTCCTCGATTGGAAGGCATGTTCACAGGCCGCATTTGGAAAGCGAGAGCTCGAAGAAGGCTGAGGCCTTCTGGAGGGCGCAGATGAAGAAAGGGCTTTCCCCTTCGAGCTGCCCTCAGCAGCTTCTTTACCCTTAGAAGATTTTCTAAAGATTTGAAGAAATCATGAAGACAGATTTGATCATGGCACGAGTTCGAATCAAGTTAATCATGACACAAGATTAAGGATTGATCGAAAGACAAGAGGTAATTCAAGACCCAATCAGTGAATATAAGATAACACATTTAATCAACAGAAGGACAATTATGAAATGAGAGAGAGATAGGGTCACGGATAACATAATCATAAGATGAAGCATGGAAAGATAGGGTCACGACCAACACAAGAAGGTTACGGCACAACAGCAAGAACAAACACCAAAACATGATTAGCTTCATATACATATTTTATAGACTGATTTGTAAGGAAAACTAAGACAAAAGCTTACTTAGGTGCCATTGCCAAATTACTTGAAGATTGGAAGAAGAGGTTGCGCAGGAAAAGACTCTCGGCGACAGAGATTAGCGCAAGAAAACCTTCAGCGGAAGAGAGACTCGTAGGAAGAAGAAAGAGCTTGCAGGAGCCCTTCCCAATAACACACGCACAGAAGCTCTCTCGAGGAAGAAGAGGACGCAGGGAGGTTTCTCGCTCAAGATGAAGTGCGCGTGTGGTGATTTGGCGCTAGGGTTTGGCAACGAGAGGTTTCGAAGAAGTTAATCGGTTGGTGGATCGGTCCACCAACCAGACTTTAATGCGTTTGAACGGATCACCGTTCGATCTGATAGCGCCCAAACCGATCAGGCTATAGCCTGATCAGACTGACCTGGGCCTGAACGGTCGGGTGACCGATCAGGCTCGCTCCTGATCGATCGGCTGATCGATCAGGACACGAACAGTAGGGTTCGGAGGGAAACCTGTGAGCCCCCTGATCGGTCTGTGGACCGATCACCATAGGGTGCCAGATCGGTCCGGGGACCGATCCAGGCTAGCTCAGTAAGTTTGGTCAGGATTTCGTAAAGTCACTGCTGCCTCTCTGATCGGTCTGTGGACCGATCGTTACAGGATGGATCCAGATCGGTCCCGGGACCGATCAGCCTTACACATGATCGGTCCAGTGACCGATCAGGGTTCCTGAAACTTTCAGATACGATCTGAAACATTCTGTCTCAGATTTTCAGAATCTTTCCAACGAGATCTGATGAAGTTTATCGAACTTGGACATGATCTCATGACTAAAGTTGATCCCTAAACAAGGATCAAAGGTCCTTATAGGTTCAACAATCACTTTGCTCCACCCAAGTGGAGTCAAACTCAAACAACAATCATTCAAACAATTTGTGCCAAATCCAAGTTTCCAATCAAGTTTCCTTGATTGGAATGTCCAAGTATGATCATGGAGCCAAATACACATATGTTATGCATTGGTTTTCCCCATACTTGGTCACCAAAGTGATTATTATCTCGTCAACTTAATTTCTCAAGGGATGCATTGACATTTTGAGAATTTAAGTTGATCCTAACATCTCACCCCATATCTATCAAACAAAAATGTTTTGTTGACCCTTATAGTTTGTGTGAGATGTCCCCAAGGTTACCCAATTGTTTCCCAACAATTTCGAAATAATCATGAAGGGTTTTGAATGCATTTTGAAATTTATGAAGTACGACACATTCCCAACTCCCTTCTTAGGAAACTAAATTCATTTTCGGAGAGTGGTTTAGTGAAAATGTCAGCTAGGTTTGATTTGGACTCTACATGCGAGAGTACAATATCTCCCCTAGCAACATGATCCCTAATGAAGTGGTGACGCACTTCAATATGTTTTGTCCTAGAATGATGGACTGGATTTTTGGTTAGATTAATTGTGCTAATGTTATCACATAACATTTGCACACCCTTGTAACTCAATCCATAGTCCTCTAGAGTGTGAATCATCCACAACAATTGCGATACACTCTCTCCCATAGCAATATACTCTGCCTCGGTCGTGGAGAGAGCAACACAATGTTGCTTCCGACTTGACCAACTAACTAAAGATGAACCTAAGAATTGGCAACCCCCACTTGTGCTTTTCCGGTCCAACTTACATCCAGCGTAGTCGGAATCCATATAGCCAATTAAATCAAATGATTCGGTACGGGGGTACCAAAGACCGACTCCTATTGTGCCTTTAAGATATCTCAAAATTCGCTTAACAGCGATTAAATGAGATTCCTTGGCGCAGACTTGATACCTAGCGCACATACCCACAGCGAAAAGAATATCAGGTCGACTAGCTGTGAGGTATAGCAAACTCCCTATCATGCTTCGATATTGAGTTAAATCAACGGGTTTACCACTCTCATCATTATCTAATCTTGTATTTGTAGCCATTGGAGTGGTTACCTCTTTTGAATCACTCATGTTGAATTTTCGAAGCATTTCTTGTGTATACTTTGATTGGTGCACATGGATACCATCGCGAGTTTGCTTGATTTCAAGTCCAAGGAAGAAAGTCAACTCTCCCACTAGACTCATTTCAAACTCACTTTCCATGTGTCCAATGAATTCATTTAAATAGCCCTTGTTATTCGAACCACAAATTATGCCATCGACATATACTTGGGCTACAAAGATATTGTCACCATCTCTCCGTAGAAATAGTGTAGGGTCTATTTGGCCTCTTACAAAACCTTTTTCAATCAGAAAAGTTGACAACCGCTCGTACCAAACTCGGGGTGCTTGTTTAAGACCATAAAGTGTCTTTTTGAGCTTTAACACGTGGTTTGAGAATTCGGTACTCTCAAATCCTTGAGGTTGTTCGACATAGACCTCTTCCCTAATTAGACCATTTAGAAAAGCCGATTTGACGTCCATTTGATATAATTTGAAACCACGATGTGCTGCAAATGCTAGTATCAATCAGATGGACTCTAATCGTGCCACGGGAGCATAGGTCTCATCATAATCAAGGCCTTCAACTTGACTGTAGCCCTTGGCTATTAAGCGTGTCTTGTTTCTAATGATTTCTCCCTTATGGTTCAATTTGTTCTTGAAGACCCATTTGGTTCCAATGATGGTGGTCTTCTTAGGTCTAGGGACTAAGTCCCAAACTTGACTCCTTTCAAATTGACCTAGTTCATCTTGCATTGCAATGATCCAATTGGGATCACTTAATGCTTCATCAATTTTTCTAGGCTCAATTTCGGAAATTAGAGCAACTTCATTAGCCTCATTCCTAAAGAATGATCTAGTCCTAACCCCATGATGGATGTCTCCAACAATTTGGTCTTGGGGATGACTAGAGGCTAATCTAGTTTGCCTTGGTGTTGGTGGTGCTTCTTGAATAGGTTCACTAGACATAAGCTCAGCCTCAGGATCCGGCTAATCAATGGGTTGTCTAGGCTCACCATCATCGGATTCATCACCATCAACAAAATTTGGACTCTCATTCAAACTTAGTCTCCTAAGTTCGAATTGGACTTCATCTTCTGATTGACCATTGACTTTTGGAATTTCTTCAAAGACAACATCAGAAGACTCTTCAACTAATCTAGACTTCTTGTTGTAGACTCGGTAGGCTTTGCTAACGAGGGAATACCCGACTAGTATCCCTTCATCAGCCTTTGCCGTGAACTTTCCAAGATGGTCCTTGGTGTTTAGAATGAACACCTTACAACCAAACACCCTAAGATGTTTAACCGTAGGTGGTTTCCCAAACCAAAGTTCATGGGGAGTCTTTCCTAAAAACCTATGGATGAGGATTCGATTTTGCACATAGCAAGCTGTATTTACAGCTTCAGCCCATAAGTAACTCGGGAGTGAGTACTCATTAAGCATGCTTCGTGCAGCCTCTTGTAGAACACGGTTCTTCCTCTTTACAACACCATTTTTTTATGGTGTTCTAGGAGTAGAGAACTCATGTCTATACCCTCTATCTTGACAAAATTCTAAAAACCTTTGATTTTGAAATTCACCTCCATGATCACTTCTGATTGTTTTAATTGTTGATGATTTTTCATTTTCAACTCTTCTACAGAAAGAAATGAAAACATCTAAGGTTTGGTCCTATATTTTAAAAAGTAGGTCCATGTATATCTAGTGAAATCATCAATGATCACAAAACAATATCTACTTCCATTCAATGATATGATAGTACTACAATCAAATAGATCCATGTGAAGTAAATCTAAAGCTATAGAAGTACTTACAATGTTTTTACCTTTATGTGCAGATTTCATTTACTTACCCATTTGACATGCATCACAAAGTTTGTCTTTTTCATACTTGATGCTTGGTAAGCCACGAACTAATCCCTTGTTGGCCAACTTCCGGATGTTCTTTATGTTCACATGTGCAAGTCTCCGATGCCAAAGGGTGGACTCTTCATCTTTTGACATGAAACACTTAGCAAAAGCATTAGTAGCACTTTTAAATGAAACTTGATAAATATTGTCTACTCTTACTCCTACTAGTACCGTGTCCAAGGTGTCATGTTGTCTAACTAGACATTGACTTGGTTGAAAATCAATTATGTAACCCGTGTCACACAATTGACTGACACTTAGGAGATTAAATGTCATCCCCTTGACTAGAAGGACATTTGAAATTCTAAGACATTCGGATATTTGAATGTCTCCTATTCCTATGACCTTAAGGCTACCATTGTTACCAAATAAAACATTACCTCTACTTTTCTTGTGAAGTGTGGTAAACAATGATCTATCCACGGTCATGTGTTTGGAGCATCCACTATCAACGAACCAAGTTGATAGATGCTCCCCCTCAATCATAACCTACACAATTCGAAAAATAAAAGTTTTAGCTACCCAAACCTTGGGACCTAAAGCATCAACTAAACAAGACTTAGGCACCCATGCCTTGACAACTTTCTTTTGGACTCTAGGTGTCTTAGATTGTCTTATATCAGTCCTAGACATAAGAGACACAAATGAGGGTTCTTTAGGATGGTAACCAATACCGACCCTATTGTAGACTGCCTTTTGGGCATTCAAGATCATGTCTAGGGTCTTAGAGCTAGTTGAGAACTTCTCAAGAATATTCTTGAGTTTCTCAACTTCACTCTTTAATGATTGGTTTTCTTCTACTAGCAAATCATTTACATCCTCAACCTTAGAGGATTTCAAATGTTCAACCTCAAGTTTTAATGACTTAATCTCATCTTCTAACAATTTAACATGTAAGTCATCAATGTTATCATCCCTAGATTGTTTCAATTGATCAATTTCTAATTGCAATGCTTTAACCTTATTTTTAGACTTCTTTAGCATATTGGTTAAACATGCAATAGCTCTATAACATTTCTCAAGCTCGGGAGAAGTTACCTCTTCATCATCCGAAGATGATGAAGCCGCGTTTGAGGAGTTGGAAGATTCATCACTGCTCTCTTCTCCAAGAGCCATGAGTGTCACATGCCTTGTGCTCTTCTCCTCCTTCTCTTCATCGGATGAGCTTGAGGATGACTCATCCCAAGTGGCCTTCAAGGCCTTCTTCTTCTTCTTGGATTTTTCTTCTTTCCTTTTGGATTTCTCCTCCTTCTTCTTTAGTTTTGGGCATTCATTCTTGAAATGCCCTTTCCTATCACACTCAAAGAAAGAGGCATTAGTCTTATCAAGTTTAGCTTCACTAGAGTTACCTCTACTCTTGAAGCGTCGACCCCTTCTCATCACCCTTCTCACAAAGTTCACCATCTCGGAGGATGAGGAGCCGCTGCCATCTTCCTCGGAATCAGACTCGGATTCGGAAGAGGATGAAGATGAAGTGACTTCCTTCTCCTTCTTCTTCTCCTTCTTCTTCTTATTGGATCGATCCCCTGCAACTAAGGCAATCCCCTTCTCTTTGGGGCCTTTGTTAGCCATTTCATGTAATTCCATTTCACAAAACAAATCATCTAACTTAACAATGGATAAATCCTTGGATACTTTGTAGGCATCCACCATGGATGACCACAAAGCATTCCTTGGAAATGCTTTTAGTACATACCTCACAAGGTCGCGATTCTCGACCTTTTCATCAATCGAAGAAGCCCATTGAGGACTTCCTTGAACCAGCTATGGAGCTCACTTACCGTTTCATTCTCCTTCATGGAGAGATTTTGAAGTTGATTGAGGAACAAGTCCCTCTTGGCGATTCTTGAATCTCGGGTGCCCTCATGGAGTTCAATGAGCTTGTTCCACAAGTCCTTTGCACTTGTGAAAGGATCAACCTTGATGAGTTGGTCTTTGTTCATGCCGCATTGTAGAGTGACAACCGCCTTCGCGTCGGCTTCACTCTTCCGAGTTTGTTCGGCTGTCCACCGCGAAGACTCAAGTTCTTTGCCTTCATCATCCTTCGGAGGGGTGAAGCCCTCCTTCACCGCGAACCAAGTGTGGATATCCATCTTCAAGTAATATTCCATCTTCAATCTCGAATATTGGAAATCTGCGCCATCGAAGAATGGAGGTCGGGTGGTGGAAAAGCCTTCTCTCAAAGCCATGGATGTCAGCTCTCGGTTGTTAATCCGCAAAAGCAGAGCCCCAAGCTCTGATACCACTT